>JAQGBZ010000419.1:0-51132 GCA_034687125.1 Neelides folsomi
GCAATGGACCCCTCTCCCGACGAATTGGTTATTTCTATCCATACTATTAAATGATAAATATATCTATTAAAGTGTATTATATGTTGTTATTATTTTAATGTTGGAAATCTTAGATATATTTACCATTAATAAGCAAATCAGGAATGGGGTATAAATCTCATTAACAAATTTTATAATTTATTTCAAAGTCGCCATTAGCAGAGTTAATGAAAAATGAATTTATTTTCTGAATATCCAGGAGCCTGCGTTTACAGTAACATTATATGCTATGGAAATAACAATCCTATAGAACCTACGACTACGGTTAAAAACGTTGGAAACTTTTGCATGAATATGAAAGATGGAAATTATCCAAATACTACTTACATCTTACATTGTAGGATATTTATACCATAAATTATATTTTACAGTGTTAAACTTAAATAATAATTATGATTGTACTTAGTTACAAATTTAATGTATCTTTAGAGTTAGAATATTTCCAAATAGTATATATAAATATTTTAAATATATCATATAATATGAGTATTCAATTCAAAGTGAATTTGGTACGCATGACGTTACACAAAATTCCTAGTTTGTTTAAAATTAAAAATTAGATTTTTTAATTATAAAAACCCCTATAAATCTATTTTCAATTTAAAACAAATATAGATTAGGTATTTTGTGCAGCGCCATAAGAGACAAGTTTACTCTGTGAATTGAATAATCATAGTACATAACTTGGGTGCACAAGGTATAACACAATAAAGTAAAATATTTACATATTAACACATTTTTAAATACTATAAAAATTGCATTGAGTTTAAAATATTTATCCTAAGATATTTTATAGGCTTGTTCTGGGCAAGTAACTAATAATATGAACTGCCCTGGTCAACTTCATTTTAATTGGAATAATAATATAGAATATCCTGAAGGTAAGAATAATTTTACTATTTATTTTAGAAATTGTTATTAATTTAATATTATATAATACCTATGTAAATTAGCACACTATATCACTTAACTTTTCTTATTAATATTCAATTACAGGAATTTGTGTTTGGCCGATCAGGCAAACTGCACTATTACATAATTAAAATCACATTGTATGTGTATGTATAGTTGTTATAATTTCACCCATTTACATAGATTGAAAATAATTTTATAGAAAATCTTAAATTTTATATTACAATTCTCTTTATTTAAATTTATATAAAGTAAAAAGTGATATTACAAGTAAATCCAAGCAAATCTGTGTAAAATATGACGAATTAACAGTCTTATTATCTAAACAATTTAATTCATTTCCTTTGGTTGAATTCCAACATTCACACATCCCATTTTTAGCACAAATAGCCTTTAAAATGCATTCTCGCCCCCAATTATTTCCAAATTTGTCCAATATAACTTCAGTGTCACAGAACGATCCCGGAAACAACAAGCATTTTTCTTTCAATGAAGAAAATTCTCCACTTTTACATCCACATTTCCCAGACATACAACGAAGTCCTCGTGATTCAGCACAATCGCCATCTTCTTTGCAATTGTCTCCATAATTATTTTTGCACATTCTCTCAATGGTGCTTAGGGTTGAATTGGAACAAACACACTGCCCAGAAGGTGAACAAACAGCATTTGTTGTGCAAATTCTTTGACAGTGCATTCCAACCAAGGGAACACACATTCCATTTTGGTAAATGAACCCCGAATAACACCGACATTTTAAACCAGTTCCAGTCGCGAGACAATCTAATTCAGAGGAAGTGGCACAAAATAAATTTATATTGTCGCAACTGCTTCCTTCTTCAACAACTGTATGTGTAACACGGGAATGAACATGGTTCGATAAAACAATCACAATTAGAACAGAAAATATAATTTCCATTTTAGAATGTACAATTCTTAATAAAAATTAAGAGAGTTTTTTTTCAAATATTGTAATATTGTAGAAAACTGTAAAATGAACATTTCCGTTATAATATTCCTTCAAGATAAGATACCAATATGGTATTAATAAACATGTTTGAACTACTCATACTCGTGAACCCTGAACGCAAATAAAATACATATACTTAGAACATTCATATTTAAATATATAGAGTATATACGCAGTCATCTTACTCGTCTTACATGATATAATGAAACAAACAATATATCAAATCCAAATCACTCCAATAATATTCATGAAAGATAAAATATCTATAATGTATAACAATTAGGGTAGTTACATTTTAATAGTGATATTTTAGCTTTAATATAATATGTGATTTCTTTTTTTAGTTTGTAGTCTTGTGAATTGATAAGATTTGAGTTCTAGAAATTAAGTTATGTATTACCATTATAAATTATAACCAAATATCGTTTGTATCTTACTTATTATTTATTATCTATATTTACAAAACTTATTTACGTATTCGTAGGTATACAGTATTGAGCTTTATACAAAAAATACATAATAAACATCAAAATACTTATATTAGGAAGACAAATAAAATATACATTATGTATCTTAATGTTAGAGTAAAAAGATAACCAAACATCTGAATAAATAAATATTACGCTCTAAAACAATACAGCAATTTTAAATTTGTAATATAACCTTAATTTTATAACATAACTCATAAAAACTTATTACCTATTTAAAATTCTTCTTAAATGTAAATCTTTTACAGTTTCAGAACAAACAAGCTCTTAAGAGTTCTCAATAAAATAAAATCGTTATTACACCATAAATATGCTATTATTAATGAATATATTTAATTTTAATTTTTATAATATTTAAAATTAAACTACACATATGTTAAAAATCAATATAATTTCAAATAATTCCCGTCATTAAAATCCCGTTGTTTATTAAATAGAGAAAAAAAACTTTACAAAAAGATTAAATATGAAAATACATCATGTGATAAGTTTTCTTATGTACAAATTAAAAGATTAGAAATCTATAAATAATGACATGAGACAAAAGGTTCAGTTTGATATTTACAAGAATGGTATATGGCCAACCTTAAATAAGCTAAGAGGGATTACCAAAAATTCTGAAATAAATTGTGAAGTTAACACTATAAATGAATATTTCTGTTCTGTAATCTCTAGTGTCACTCTTTTTCCTTCCGAGATAAAAAAAATTGTGTCGCCTAACTTCCTTGATAACACATAGCGACGTAAGTTTGTTTTGTTAAACTTATTCATTAATAATTAGAAATTTTAGTACTTTCGATTAAATTCTAAACAACAAACTATACTATTAATGTTTATATTTCTATCGTCTATTTAACTATGTGTTATATACAAAGTTTCCAGGAAATAAGTAAACAGGGATAATGAAAATGATATGAAAACCCATAGAAATTTTTGTTATTTTATACATGTTTTGATATTCTCTATGTTTACTTATATTCTGGAAACTTTGTATTAAATTATTTTAAAGTAAAAACGTTAAATAAATATGCAATTATTTATTAATATATTTAATTTTACTTTTTATAATACAGCTTTTAAAATTAAATTACAAATATTTTCAATGCTATTTAACATACAAATCAATAGTTTGATTCTTGATGTATGCAGCCAATGTAATCTATATTTAATGAGTTTACATTGCTCTCAAGATAGAACCAACAAACTAATAGTATTTAGTATATAAGTAGGTAGTAAGTTTAATATTTTTTATAATGTATTCTATCTGATAAATAAGTATGATATACTATTGCACGTGTATTTACAAGGTATATTACACATGTAAATCTTGATTAATGTTAATGATAAATTAACTATATTGTAAATGTAAAATTCAAAAATGACCATGGAACCAAATTGGCGCGTGTGATAAAATGCTTGACAAACAGTTAGAAATAATAAAAGGCAAATTATTTCCAATTTTGATTTAATCTTAATCCCTACTGCACAATATCATTAACCATATATTTGAAGTTAAGAAACTTATTCTACATACTACATAGTATATTAAAATTTAATCGTATATTGTAGTCAAAAATGTACACAAGTGACATTCAAATGTTCATCAAGGTTTTCTTATATATTGCCAAAATATTTTTTCCTCTCGAAATTCAAAACTTTACTTTGAAAATAAGTTATAATATTTTTAATTTTCTTTTATTTCGCCTTATAACCAGAATATATATAATCATTTATTCCTTTCTATTTATATCAATAATTTTCGATTTTTACCACAATGGGAAAAAAATATCAATTGAAAGAAAATTTATTTGCTTTTTTTATTTGGCCATGGGCATGGTAGTCGTTTTTGTCTCGGTGAAAAATCATTACAATTTAAAGGAATATGTCAACTATTTCAATAAAATTGCGCGAATTGACATTTCATTACAAAGTAAGTAACTATTAAGTAGATATTTTGTGCGTATTTGTATAGTTGTAATACTTATGATATGTATAAAAATGAAAATTATAAAAATTATTATCAAATAAATATAGAGAACAATTTTAAAAATAATACATTATCTATATTATCTCATTAATATTTGTTATTAATTTTATATATTTTTATATTAGAAACATTTTTTACTGAAGCCGAAATTATTAATGTGAATTTGCGTATGCGAAAAATTATTTTAATTCCGATCACTTGTGTTATATTAGGTATAATTCATGTCATTTTTTACAATTTCCTCATTATATCTGATCCAAATGAACCTTTTAATACATATTTTTTTGGTCCCTTCAAACATATTTTTAATTTTGACATAATTAATGTTTATCCAATCCCTAGTCATATTTTTATAACCATTTTAACTGTTAACTGTTGGATTCATCTATCACTAAATGGCTTTGGAGGTTTAATTTACTTATTTCATATAAACGTTTATTTAAAAATTATGACAGAAGAACCATTGAGGTTTAAAAATGAAATCACATTTATCCGACTTTATCGAATTGAACAATTAAATTCCTGTTTGTTTCACGAATTTATTAGAGGATATAGATTCATTTATTGTATTATGGGGATAACTCATATCTTTGCAAACTACGGGGTTGTACGCTTTTTTAAATCTTCTCCAATGCCTGGTTATTTGGTGTTTCCAGTTACTTCAGTTATAATATTCACAATTGAAAAATGGGCTGCCTATTATTTTATAATTTTGGAAAATTTCCGAAAAGATTTGAACCATGTAAATGTTTATAATAAAAATCAGAAAATGTGGAAATCCTTTTTATATTCTGCAAAATCTATAGAATTGAGTTTTGGAAACATTTTCAAAGTTAATAGACATACTTTAACATACTTATGGTTTCATTTAATTGACCAAACAATTTCATTAGTTTTAACCTTTTAAATTATATGTGCTAACAAGATGTATTATATTATGTAAATCTTCAATATGTAAGTATCTAAAGTACCTATGATGTATAACTGTAGAGAATACGATAAATAATATAAACTAAAAGTAATGTATACAAAGTTACCACCCACTACACAAAATCTTTATATATAAAAGCTGGTCAACCTACATTTGGTTAGAAACGTTCAAATTTAGAAAAACAAAGATGGCAGGACGTTGTTATATACATTGCTTAAGAGCATTTGACATAATTGACCATATAACATAAATCTTTTATAAAAAAATGGCCGATTATAAAAAATTCATGTTCCCCACGGCTTTTGAACATGGCGCTTGGCAGACATATTTGGTAAGGCCGTTCTAAACAACATGTATGAGTTTGGTTTTTTAGCAGTTCCGTGGGAGTCAAAAAAACTTAGAAAACGTTGTACTGCCTATCCCAATACATTACACATTTTGAAATTAGCGGGTTTTAGTGTTTCCCGCGGATTTGGAACATGACGCGTGGCAGACATGTTGGATTATCGTATAGAATTATACATGCATATTAGGGCAATGAGATACCAATTGAATTTCTTACAATCGACTATATGAAGCTGTTGATTCGTTACTGCGTGGTAAGTGGTCTTCTATAACTTGTAGTCGTAGATGTGCGTGTAGTAGAATATGTGTACTAGATTGGAGTTTAATTGTGTAGTGTGTCCTAACTTGTTGGTGCTTACTACTCGATCTGTAGTAGATTGAATTGTAGTATGTAGTTGTGTACTAACTTTAATGTGTAAATGTGTACTAACTTGGAGTTTAAATAGGGATTCTAATGTAAATGTGTATACAGTGTGTAGATGTGTACCACCTTCAATGTGTAGATGTGTAGTAGATTGGTGTATATTGTGACTAACTTGTAGTTGCCTTTGGCACCTAATTCATTCATCACATTATGAATTTTAAACATGAGCCTTGCGATTGCGAGAAAACTGTTATGAATCTAAAGACAGCTTGTCTCGGCACTATGAAACCAATTTGAAAAAATTTACCTTGCATTCAAAACTAGAAATTAGTAAAACAAGAAACAAGAATGAGAGTAAGAATACAATTTTAATAATTTATTATTACAAATTTTTTATTATATCATTAAAATTCAACACTTGAAATTATCGCAAAAAATTCTAAAATAATAATTTAAATTTAGATATGTGAAAATTTCTTTTAAATTATTGTAATAAGATAACAACGAATTTAAAATTATGCTTATTATATATTTACTTAAAATTAATACACCAAGATAATTTTTTATTGGTTTAATCGCGTATAGGATTGTATATTTGATGTCATTCTTGTGTTATAGTCTTAAGTCTCTTAAGCTATAGTTAAGGTTTTTTTATTATAAAACTATCCTACTAAACGCGAACATTTTGTCATGCACTTTGCATAACATAGTGCTTTGGCCTTTGCTGAGGGTCGAAATTTACAATTTGAAGCACAAGGATTATAACAATCGTCAAATTTGTCCCCACTTACAGCATCTAAAATAAAAAATGGCAATCGATTTATTAAAATTAATGTTTATGATTTTTAATATATATGTTATAATTATTACCAAATAAGGCAATTGAAATGAATAAAACAGCAAAAAGTAAAAACAATGAGGATTTCATTTTAAAATAATAGGTAATAGTGGAAAGTGTGTTTTGTAATTTAGTAATAAAAGAGTGATTCTGATTTGAAGAAATTGCAAAGCAAAAATTAACACTGATATTTTTACACTGAAAATATTCCTATTTATATGTATCTACTGTACACATATATAATCTAAATTCTTCCTCCACGATGACTCAGAGTTTATTTTATTGCGATACATTTGCTAAAAATTTAATCTGAGTAATTTCCGGATTTTTTAATAAAATAAATATCAATAAAAATTTCAATGGAAAGGATAAATTAAGGATAAATTAATATTTAATATCTCCTAGATGAATAATAGTAATAGGTAATATGAATATGCATTCTATTCTTGAATCTTTGAATAAAATTTGTATTTTTAGTATTAGAATTGAATTTTTATCAGTTTAATTGTTATCATATTCAATATTTATTTATTTAGTCTTTTACAGTGTAAACGCCAAATATAAATTTAATGTCCCAAACTACAATTTTCAGAAGACAAAAATTAAACGATAAAAAACGTCAGTTAATTATTATTTATTAACCTATCGTTAATGAGAATATTCCATCATTTGGTACAATGTGACTCACATTCAGAATTAATATTCACACAGCCAATACCATTAGATAACTAATACCTGTCAAATAAGCTAAAGAATTGTCAAAATGAATGAGACTTTCTGGAAAATTTTATTGCATATCTTCCTCATACTAAATCGTAACATCCATGATAATATTTATAAATATTCATTGGTCAGAATAATAATTATGGTAGAAAATTTAAATCTCGGGTGTCCAGAATTTACACATCGATGTCATTTGTGCAATTGATTTCTTCATTCAAAATTGATCGTTAAGTGATCATCTGAATCTTTGAATTTATTGTGGTGAGATAGTTGTATATATGAGATAGTGATATTGAGATAGTGGTGTATATGTAGTATGTAAAGTATGAGTATAGGATTTCCATACTATGTATAATACGAGTATAGTATCTATATATGATAACTTGGTTAGATTTATGGTTTTACGGTGTCACAAAAACTTTTTATATAAATGTAGCTAATATCGAATTTTATTTAATTTGATGTGAATGTGCGAATGCTTTAATTTCAGGCGCTTTAAAATAATTAAATACCTAAGAGTCATAGTACAATATTAATTTTTGGTTCTTGTGCAGTTTGAAATTATTTTAGGGTTTATACTTATATTCATATCCTGAACATAAGAAACGGCGAGGTGTTGCACAATCGGTTGCTCTCCATGGATATCCATTGGCATTTTGCTCAGCGTTGGCAATAACCATGCATTGTATTTCTTTTGAGGAATCTGGTTCATTAACGTCCCAGTTATTGAAAATAATTGGTTTTTGACTCCTACTATATTCCCAAAAGAAAACGCCTTCAAGTTCATTGTATTCAGATCCCGATATGTAAATCATTTCATTTGTTCTCACTATTTAAATAAAAGTTATTAATCTAAAGAATCTTTTATAACACCGATATTAATTATGAAAAATATAGTTTCTTAAAATATACGATTTGCATTTTCGCTTGAGAGAGCCAGTGACAATTCTTTGTTAATTGAAGCAGTGACTGGATTCACAGTTTCAAAACCTTCAATTGAGCACTCGCCTTTAACATGTTGATATGCAACCTTTAAATGTATAAACGGACACGTAGGATTTAATATTTTAAAAAATATTTTAAAATATGTTATGTTTGTGAAGAGAAAATAGATTAGAATGAATGAACATTGGTATAAAAAGTAAGAAATCTATAAAGTATTTACTGAATATTCACTGATGTAATATGATAATTTATTTTATTCCAAAGAATTTGATCCGATTTATTTAAATGATCTTATATTTTTTCCTGAAAAAGTATAAATAAACAATTTTAATTCAATAATTTTAATTTAAAGTAAAGATTAAAACCTGCTTTAGGAATTGCTGTAGTAAATGAAACCGCACAAACTAATAAGATTGTTGCGAATTTTGGACCCATTTCAAATGTTCTTATTAAATTAATTCATATAAGTGGAAGAATGATTTATTGTTAAAATGAAAATTAATGGTCTTATTATATAAGCTATATTAATCAATTAAAGCCCACTTCACCAAATTTAAATTGCCATTTAAATTTTTTTTTAAAAATTAAAGTGCGCACTCGTGGAATTACCATATACAAGAAATTGTTGAATTAAAATGAATAAATCTCATTAAAATAAAAAAAATTCAATAAAACACTCACTTAAAATGGTATATTTCATTTAAATGTATAGATATAGATAGATAACCTTACGCTTTATATTAAAAGTTCAAAGTAAATAATCAAAATTATTAATTGAAACTTGAAGCATGCTTTTTAAAAATAAAATTTAACAATTCTACTTAGGAAAACACCAAACCCGTTTTTTATCAAATTGATAATGGGTATTTAATTGTTTCATATTAGCTTAATATATATATTTTTATATTAAATTTTTAAATAGAGAACCTACTTTGATAACTAATACTTATATATATATATATATGTTATTCTATTTTTTTCTAATATAATATGCTGAATAATCTAGATGCACTGTTAGTTAATGAATATTGAATAAACAAGACAATTAGAAATCATTTTAAGATTAAATATAACATTGAATTATTTTAATGAATTAATTGCACTTTATCTTTTATATATCACTAAATCGCTACATATATACAAAGTATGCGGCATGTTCCCATATTATATAACATATTAACATATATCATTATTTTCATTTACATCTACCATAAATGTGTATAATATACCATAATTTCCATAAAGATATTCACAATGAAGAATGAATCCCAAAGGAAGGTTTCATTGTAATAAAATAACAAAAATGAGTTTTGCGCAATCCAATTTTTACATGAAGAGCTTGTGAAGGTTTGTTTGTAACATCAACCACAGATGTAGGATAAAACCCATTGGATCCGATTCGTCTAAATAATTCTCTCGATACAAGAAGTGCAACTCCTCTTTTTCTGGATTTCTCCTTTGTGAAGAGAAATCCTGCGATTCCATTGTTGGTTTGAAGGGCCCCGCAAATTAATTCGCCATTCTCATACAATCCAACTGACTCATTATTTTCAATCAAAGTTTTAATAAATTCAAATGTTCCTTCTTTTGAAAATGCCCAATTACTCGCAATAAAATTAGCGGCAAAATCACCTTCGAGATTTCTGAATTCGAACGAATCATTTTTGTTTCTAAAATATTTAAGCATTTATAATTTTAGAATGTAATGTTTTTGAATTTATTCATGTCAATTTTGCTTAATTATAGGTTAATGCTTTTTATTAGTTAAATATAATATTTTGAAAGTAATCCTTAGAATAGTATTTGTATATACTCGTTCGTGATCGATTTTGCCTCTTCAATACTCATCTGTTGAAAGATGCATTTATTTATTTGTACATGTTGCTTCTTAGTTTTTGTAATTTCAAGGCATAATTGAAAAGTTTCTGAATCAATAGCAGTAAATCTGTAAGAGGACCAATTGATCTCTTCAAAATTTGTTAATGCGCTTTTAAATTCTTCAATGTTTTTGTTGTTTATTGGCCTTGAAATGTTAATGTCTTGTCCGTAATCCTAATTATTAATTTTACATTTTATGCAATACTGAATTTACTGATTATTACGCAGATTATACTAGAAATTTAATAGCTAAATTTAATATGATTCAATTTTTATATTTACTTGTCTTTCGAAAATTGTTAATATCCAAGATTCATTATTGATTTTACTTCCAAATGAGAAAATTTTGAGTTTGTCAAGAAAGCGCGAACGAAATTTTACAATATTGTAAATCTAGATATTAAAATGGATTATAAATTTTAATGCTAGTAATAATAAATATACAAATTTTAAGACAAATTACGTGATTGGACAGTGGAATCCTGGTTTGAAGAATTTGTAATAATTCGCTTTCATCATTATTTATTTTGATTTCGACAAAATTAAGCATTTTTAAACCGGAGATACGAAGAATAAAATTGTAAATTAAAATTTTGAGGAACAAATCAATTTAAATAATAGCAATAAAAATTTACAATAAGGCTCGCAAATTTTATCGGGAATGTATTATCCAATTTTATTATTTATTATACAACTCTACCATAGTCTATTATTAAATTACTATCATCTATTTTCTTTTTTTGATGAAATTAAAATTCTATATATTCTATGTACAGTATATAAATTCTATTTCATGCATGCATACTTACTTACATAATTTGATCATTATCATATGTGAGCATAGAAGTAATGTGTTATTTAAAGTTTAAAGATACCTGAGATAAATTTTCATGTTGATAAATTTAACGAAATTGATATTTTAACAACAATGAATTAAATTATGTTGGACTTTATCTTTCAAAGTACTTAATTAATTAATCGATTATTGTCCTTGAGTTTGAGTCATAATTAAAATTCTAACAATTATTTACAGCGAAAGCCGACAAAATATAAATACAAATGGATCTAAAGATGATAATTAAGCATGGTATGAAAATGAAAATTAAAGGCTAAATTTTGAATAATAATAATTTGTATCAAGGGATTTTATTTGTCGTAATTTACATTAGCTTAAGATGTTCATTTTAATATTATATCTAATGTATCACATAAATTTAATTTGGATTTACTAATTGGATTTGTATTTTTAGCTTTATGAGCTTATTCAGGTGAGCATTGGCCTATTGGAGAATCAGCATTGAAAGTAAATCCGATTGGACAAGTGCATTTCTTTTCTTCTCCCATTTGTATACAAATGGAGTTTTTTGTAATGCAATCTTCATTTTCCATGCATTGGGTGCCAAATTTAGAATAGCATTTTTGGCCATTATCTTTCTCAAAGTTAGACAAATACCCTTCATTGCATTGGCATTCATTATTTTGACCACGGCAGGTTGCATGTTCTACACAAGAAACTTTCTCGTATCGATCATTATTCCCATGTCGCTGACATTTTGTATTCACAAATCCTCTGCAAATCCCCAAATTTTCATCGTAAATCATTTTATCGTCACAAATGCAATTTTTTTCATTTGATGAATCATGACTCATACATTTTATATGTTTCCAAATATTGCACATGGAAGCATCACTTGTACAATTTGCATTATAACGTGCGTAGCAATGTCCGTCTCTTTCATATTCATTAAAACCTTCTCTACATCTGCAAATCTTGATCGAACAATCCTTGATGCAGTCTGCATATGGCACACAATTAGCAACATACTTTTCTGGCGTTTTGCAAATCGTTTCTACTTTAGCCACACAGGCATTTCCCATTCGATCAAATTTGTTTTGACAATCGCAGAGGCCGTTGTTGCATTCTAAAAACGCTGCCGGATTGCAAGATTCATAAGCATAGGTTGCATTTTTACATTCTTGACTGAATCCACTGTAGCATTTACCATCAAGTGCATTTGGTCCACTTTCATCCACACATTTGCATTTTCCCTCACTTGAACAATATGACCCACCTTGGCAATTTACATGGCGTGGGATTGTTCCATCGATGTAATCTGTTGTGCAACTGTTGCCTTCGTGGGCCAAGCAAAATCCAAATTTAAGACTCTCAGGATTCGTTTCAAGACTGAAATTGTCTTCACATTCACAGCGATTATTTACTGAGCAAGTTAAGAATCTCTTTCGATTGCATTCATCGGGATGTGTGCATTCTTGATTGTGGTTCAAATAGCATTTGGAGTTGAAACCATGAGAGTATTCTGGATCGTTACATTTGCAAATACCTCCATTGCAGCTTGAGTTTTCTGTACATTCCCATAATTGTTTTTCTTCATGAAGACATTTAGAATTCCACAGAGCTGTGCATTCTGTTTTTTTGTTTATTTCATAGCCAGGGGGGCAAATGCAAGTATTATTATCTGATGAGCAAATAAATTGTGGATGACAATGTGAACTTGAATTGCAACCTTGGCCATAAGTTGCGATTAAACCTCCGTTGTATGTTTTTAAGTCTAGAGATTTGCTCTCACATTTTCCTTCCAAACAAGTTAAATTAGTTGAATTTGGATTTTTGCAATTGTCCGGTATGCTGACATCACAATCGTCTCCAACATTCTTCATTAAACCAGGAGATTTTAAAGATGCTCGTGTGTAACTAGTCAATAGTGACAGAGAAATCAACAAAAGTATCTAATAAAATTAACAAAAACGATTAATTATGTTTATGAATTTTAATATCCATTATTCGAAAAATATATTTAAAGACATTGAAGTTTCCAATTAAAACTAATGGGTATTGAATTGATATTTTTAATTTGACTTGTATTTAGATTTAATCCTCAGTTTAACTTCAAGGCAAACTTTCCTGGTTTTGGGCCAAATAATTACATTAAAACAGACCAGATTGTACATAATTAGTGAACAGATATATTATAGAGTATTTGCTCCCAAATCGCCAAGTATGCCTTGGCTTTATACTGGGGAATAATTTTTTACGTAAATATTTGGAATCATTTTCAAACTTGAAGTTAAAGAATTTGGAAATTAAAAATTAAATAACATAATTGAATAATTGATTGTGAGGTGATAATAAGAAAGACAGGGGTTTAAATATTATTCGCTTTAATCTAATTATCTAAGTAAGTGTTTAAGTGATCAAATTACCTATATTATTATACAAGTAGTTTTTTTTAAATATTATCGAATAAAAAATATAAAAAAATAACGTGAACCAATTAACAATTGACTTACTTTCAAAATGTTATGTTATTGAAACATCAATTATTGTTGAAAAATTATAAACAAGTCTATTAATTGGTACCTGATTATTTAATATTGACTCCTTTCCTTTAATAATTTAGGAATATCATGCTAAAAGTTATATCGTAAAAGAGTTTTATCAATGCATTCAATTATTTTCAAAATCATGCGACTTATCAGTTATTACATAATTATAAGTATTTTGTTTTGATTTAGAGCAAAAAAGGAGTAGTAAATATAATTAGCATTGCTAACAATTTTGGTAATAATATTTTTATTACCAAGCTTTCACGATTTCTTTAGATTTACATTAATGAATATACTTTTGGAATGAGTTGACCAGTTATGTGTGAGTTAGTGAGCGAATGAGTCCAATGGAAGCTTATTACAATTATGCCATTAATCATTAATGATGGGATTTATTAAATACGAGTCCCTTACATAATCATTGCGTACACATTTTGAGATATTGGACAATTATAATTGTCTTATAAGACCATCATTAGGAAACATGAATTCAAATGAAAGGGTTTAAAATGTGGACCATATGTACCTATATGAAATTAATTGAATGTTAAAGGCAATAAAATCATAATATGAAAACTACCATACATCCACAATTCATATAGGTAAATAAATTAACTTAATAGCATCATTCACAAGTCCACAATTGAAACTATAAGGTGCAACAATCATAAAATTTTAGAAAAATTCTATAATAAAATTTATGATTTTACAATAATTTATTATCTTTATTTAATATAACGGTAATTGAAATGTATGTACATCAGTGCTCTCTTAGGCATTGCCTAATTAGGCAGTGCCTAATGCCTAATTCTCAAATGACCAATTTCATGAGAAATATTTTAATATGAGACTAGATTTGGAAAGGTATCAAGGCGAATAAATTCGAATAATTAACTTACAGAGTATTTAAAATTATGACTTGACATTATTTAAAGTTTTATGGTAATTTAAATTTAATTTTTATTTAATTTTTATAATTGCCATTTGATTAGCTTAAATTGTATCTTGATCCTGGACGAGTGAATACGCCGTTTAGACTTATTAAGACAGGTACTACACTACACGGCGAGGTGTTGATGGACAAAAATAATTATTAGAGGTAATTTATAATTTTAAATTATGAATATTAAGAATAAAAACACAATTAAAGTTAATCAAATTGCAAATTTAAAAATATTATTTCATATTTTAATTTCTAAAATATATAATATTGTTCAGTTTATTCAACTTATAATTTTAAACAAACGGCTCTAAACTCGACGTACCGGGTATATCATTCGATATACATAGAAAGTCTCGTATAGGCAAAAATTAGGCATTAGTCATTATTAGGCAATGCCTAAGGAATTTCTAATTTAGGCTGCCTAATGCAGAGCTCTGATGTACATACATATTTCTATTTATGTATTTGTTGAACTTGACTTCTCTAGGGTTATGTAAGTTAAATATTACATACATATACATAGGTTTGTTTGAGGTTTCTTACTTTTTGTTTAATTCTCCATGGAGACTTTTGTCATTGTAAAGAATGGTATGTTACAGGTAACATTTATTTTTGCCAGTTATATTTATTCAAATATCGTGCTTTATAAAATGAGGTTTGGTGATATGAATAATTTACTTATTAGTAAATTAAAAATATATTTACATTAGATTAGATAGTTTATTCAGGATTAAACCTCCGCGTAGGTATCTATAGATCGGATCTACTTGTAGATTAGATCGGTCTCAAATCTACAAACGTAGATTTAGATTAGATCGAGCTTTCAGGTCGTAGATCAGGTTGTAGATTAATGGTATTGAATCTATAGATCAATAGATCGGCAAAATAGCCTACGATTTATTAGTTTTTAGCCCTTTGATCTACGACCGTAGATTCATGTTTAGATTAGATCGCCATTTTTCGATCTATACGGAGGCTTATTCAGGGTACGTGCAAAACGATTCAATTTATCAAAACTACAATATGGTTTAACAATTTATTGTTAGTTTAATGATAAATTTATTAAATAAATAACGTGACTAAAACCAAATTGAATTTTATAAACTTTTAAACAAATAAACTCGTTAAACCTTAGGTTTGACATTTAAAATATATGCGTCAGAAACTTATAAAATTCGAAATATTTTACCGAATAATTAAAAACTACGATAATTACAGGAATATACTAAAAAGATTTATATGTAATTTATTTTAACTAAAATAACTATAACATTATAACTATAACAAAATTTACCTTAAAAAGTAGGAATTGAAGTCAATTATTTAAAGTTTATATGAAATTAAAAAATTACTTTTAATTTAAGAAAATAAAAATATGAATATATGTAATTTGGTTGATTTATTGTTCAAAAGAAACATTATCTATATATTATTATTTATAATAATTATTAATCCAGCAAAATCGGCTTTGACCTTTATTAAATCAGATTCGATTTTAAATTATAATAATGAAGAATTTAAAAACGCTTCTTTATACTTAAAAATATTCAACGATTGTGAAATACATTTAATAAAAGTACTCCAAAATAAGAAAGGTGACGAGATTGAACTATTTTCAAAATATGTAAATTTTTATTCGCAATATCTGAATTCTGTTGTCACGCTAAACTCTGAGACTATAGAAAGCATAAAAACAGAATTTAATTCAATTAATAACGAGTATTTGTATAGAATAAAAAGATCTACAACGATTTTTAAAAGATATTTGACTTGCAAAGCTTTATTTATAATTAATGATAGATTCGTAAATTCTGATTTAGAATTTTTAAATTTTCAAAAAGAAGTTATTGACATTAGAAATTTACTTTTATTTTCGATAAACGATTATATGATATTAGCATTTAAAAGTAATATAAATGATCTAAACGAAACGGAACAATGGCAAGAATCTCTAAATGAAATGAAAAATGAATTATTTTCACATTACAATCATCTAAACACTTTTAATTATCCTGCTGATTCAAATTTCATTTATGCGATTTCAATAAAAACTAATATTCCTCCTAGAATTATGATCTTAAAAAGTTTTATTAAATATTTAAATATAAAGAGTCAAAAAAGTAATAGAAGTATTTTCAAGAATTTTTTAATAAACTTAAAATATCTCCCTGAATACAAAAGTTCAATGCAAATGAATAAAATGTTAATATATTCGAATAACTTTATTACCGATTTTGAAGGTGCTGTTATAACAAACAGTAAAATTGGGTTAAATAGAGAATTGGGAAGTAAACAATTTTTTAACCTTAGTAAATGTCAAATGTACCAAAATATCCCTCATTTATTTGATGGTAATTATTGTATTTTTATTTTAGCAGCAATGAGATTGAATTTTTCTTGGTTCCCATTCGAAATAAATGACAATGATGTTATAAATCGAATAGGTTGGGGAAAAACTACTCAAGATATGCTGGAAGTTATTACAATTGTAGAAAATAATACGCTCGAGACAAGAACTTTTCTAAAACAATATTATTCAGTCATTCCGGTTATAAATGATCAGTATACATTCACAAAATTTATTAGAAAGAATAAAATTGTTAATTTTTCATTATTTATTTTACCGTTCGACATTTATGTATGGATTTTAATTTTTATATCCATTTTGGTTATTTTTTTAACTATTAAAATATTTAATTTAAGTGAATGGAGAAATTCAAAAATTAATAACTCACCATTAATTGATAATTCAAATATATTTTGTGCCATTCTATTTGAACAATCCGTTTCGGCTTTAAAAACATTCCCGTCTGACAATAAAAGATATATAATTTTTTATCTTATTGTTTTATTTGGATTTATTTTAAGCTCAGCTTATAAGGGAAAAATATTTTTATTAATTGTTTTAGACCCCCCACCAAAAATGTTCCAATCATTTAAAGCATTGGCCGAAAACAATGCACAGGAACCGATAATAACATTTTCATTTTCAATTAATCATGATTTTTACATAAAATTTAATCAATTAACTTTTACTTCATCAAAAGATTTCGAAACTTATTTTACGTTGGTTAGCACAGCATTTTTACATATTTTACATGACAGTGATTTTGAACAAAATGCCATTAATAAATATTTGAATGAAAATGTTAAATTAGTTTTTTTAGGATTAGAGTATGCAATTTATTTTGTAAAATTAAATAAGAAAATAATTACAAATGGGGGAGATTTTAGGTTGCCCGATAAATTTTATATTGTAGATGAAGCGAGGAGTGTTTTAAGTTTTGAAAAATTCATCAGATTTAATTATCCTGACCAATTTTACGTAATAAATCAAATTATACCTGAAACTCGCTATTCTGAAAATAATTATTATAACTTTCATTCAAATACTTTGATTAATTTTAAATTGGATGATATCCGTTTTAGAATTATGGAATCGGGGATTTTTAAGATGTGGAATGAGGGATACGAAAGTTATTTGGCATTTGTCGATCAAGAAGATAAAAAATTTTACAAGAAATTTAAAAAATTCAATCGACCATATTATGATAAAATTAATACTTTTAAACCCTTAAATACGCTCAAAATTGAATACATTTCAAAACGTTTAAAAATCAGAAAATTGCTCCCATTCATAATTGTTACTTTATATATGTTGATTGTAACATTATTCATGTTATTTTTAGAATGCATTTTATTTGGTTATTTTAACAAATATTTAAGGAGTATCATGGCAAAGATTAATAATGCCCATAATTATATGTGCTTCAAAAAATCCCTAAAACCGCACCCAGGTTTCTTCATCAACAATGTAAGTTTTATTCAAATAAAATCTAACAGCCATATGCATAATGCCATTTGATTCCCAATCACCAATCACAATCACAATATTACAATAGTGGTGAAATTACTGACTATAAGAAATACAATTAATAAAATAAGATAAAAGTTCTAAATGTAAATTATTTTTAAGAAAATTATTATTTATGTATATTATGTTAAAAATTGAATATGTTTCTAAACAGTTTCAATCAGAAAATTACTTCCATTTTTTACTGTTTCTTTCTACATGTTGACAATAGCTTTATGCATTTTGTTCCTAGAGTTCATTTTATCTGGTTATTTTAAACGTCATTTAAGAAATAATATTTCTAAGATTAAAAATGCGTATTGGTTACATTGGTTTCAAAATATCAATAAAGACCCAAAACTATTTTCTTTATTCAAATAAAAACCAAATTTTAATCCTGAATAACTCAATGAGCTAACTCTCATAAAAGTAGGTAGTTATGTCCATTACTTGGTCATACATAAATATATTGAATCAAAGTAGCCAATTATAATTTTATTTTATTTTGTCACTACTGAATCTCAAAGAATATGTTACCTATTTTTTGAATTATATCGGCCCCTTACGGTATGCGGCTATGCGGTATGCATATTTCATATGAAAATCCATCATTATCATTTTAAACTTTTCTTCTCTTTAATACTTAGGTAAAATAGTCTTTCTTAAAATTCTTAATTTTAATACACTCACTGCACATGGGTAAAATTCTACATTACATGATATATGTAATTACTAAGTGTACAAATTGACAATTTGTATATCTTTTTATTTTGTGATATGAGTTATATGAGTGAATTCGATATAAATATAAATTATAATAAGAAATGGAAATGCAATGATATCCTTGATGCATTATAAACTGGATATTTCTAGACAATCGGTTGATAAATATTTGTATGTATATAATTGTAATTCAACGACAGTTCTTTCGTGACCTTCACATTCTTCAGCTTGAATATTTATACCCCTTTATCTCCAGAGCCTCCAGCTCTAGCCCGCAGAGCGAGGAGGGCTTTCCATAAGATCAAGCCAAATTCATTAAAAATCTTTTGTAACAAAATGGTCCATACAGTTATATCAGTGGATTTGAATAAAAAGGTAGAGGAACAAGGACCGAATTTTCACAACCGTTGGCATCCTTTAATTCCTCCTGTGGCACACGTTAAGCAAAATGAAACTTTTAGAGTCGAATGCTTTGATTGGACTGGTAAAATTCTTCTTTAAGCGAAATTGAGTTACTTAATTGAAAATTTTGTGTTTTTGGCTCTACTATAAAATTAAAATCAATAATTTTTAGGAGGACAGATCAAGAATAATGACAGTGCCGAAGACATTAAGAATGCGAATACGACAATTTCGCATATCATGTCTGGTCCGATCAGCGTTGAGGGAGCTGAACCAGGAGATGCACTTGAAGTTGAAATTTTAGATGTTCAACCGCTCCCAGATTCCCAATGGGGTTACACTGCCATTTTAGATATCAACAATGGAGGAGGATTCTTGTGCTCTGAATTTAATAAGGCTCATAAAGCTATTTGGGACTTTGATGGGATTTTTGCCAGCAGTCGACATATCCCAGGAGTCAAATTCACAGGTGGTTTATTATTTCCATTATAATATATCTGTACATAATAATTGGTGTAATAATCCCATGATTATGTTTTTAATATTAGTGATAAATTAATATATTGAAGAAATTAAAATTTAATTATAATAATTTGTATTATACTTTATAAGGTTTGATCCATCCCGGATTAATTGGGACGGCTCCTTCAGAAGAAGTTCTCAAAGAATGGAATCGTCGTGAAGAAGATTTGGTCAAACGAGAAGGAAATCATATTCCTGCTCTAGCTAATTTGCCAAGTTCAAATAGTGCTCTTGTTGGATTGCTTGAAGGAACTCCTAAAGGAGAAATAGTAAAGGCAGAAGGAGCTCGGACAATTCCGCCAAGAGAGAACGGAGGAAATTGCGATATTAAGAATTTGTCTAGTGGATCAAAAGTTTGGTTTCCCGTCTATGTCCCAGGAGCAAATCTCAGCGTTGGAGATATTCACTTTAATCAAGGAGATGGAGAAATTGCGGTAAGAAATATTTTTAAAGGAATATCTTGAGGAATAAGTTAATTACAGGAAACTACAATAGTTCAATTGGATGATAATTTTTAATTTTCTCCCATAGTTTTGTGGAGGGATTGAAATGTCCGGAGCTGTCACACTTAGAGTGAAAGTTATCAAAAATGGAATTTCCGATTTGGCATTGAAAAATCCGATTTTCCTCCCTGGGCCTGAACCTCATTACAACAATTATTTAACATTTCAAGGGATTTCAGTGGACGAAAAGGGAGAACAGAAATATTTAGATCCCAAATTGTCATTCAAACAAGCTTGTTTGAACGCAATTGCATATTTGACCAAATTTGGATATTCTCGAGAACAAGCTTATTTGCTCCTTTCTGCTGCACCTTGTGAAGGAAGAATCAACAGCATTGTGGACGTTCCCAATGCGTGTTGTTCAATTGGAATTCCAACTCAAATCTTTAATTTTGACGTGATGCCAAAAGAAGGAGGGCCAAAATCGTCACCAAAAGCACCTTGTGCTTCTGCTAAATATTGAATTGAATTGACTTAAATTGAATTTTTATTCAATACATACTTACAAATACAAGTCAACAATCATGAAATGTGCATTATGAAAATTTCAGAAAAATGTTAATTACTTATGTGAAATTACTTACCAATAATTACCCGAACAACAATGTAACTAATATTTGACTAATACTTAATACTCCAGTAAACTTAACAAATCAATGCATTTTGACCACCCAAATTTCAAATACACTAGTTCACAAAATGACTAGTATATTACTTATGTAAACTAATAAATGACTAATTTATTACTTGAAATATAAGTAATTTGACTAATATATAACTAATTTTTGACTAATTTTTTCAAAAAAATAACATAAAATACATTACATATATCATATATTATGCCTTTATATATTATATTTGTATTGTTTATTAGTATAGTAATGTATTATATGTACATGTATTTACACGTACAAATAAATCATATGTACGTTAAAGATCTCAAAGTCTCCAACTTCCATTTCTCAAGGGGCATGCATAGGAATGATATATAATTTTATGTCCTGGCTTATCTATCCCATTTTTTAATTAGCAAACACGGAATTCACCGAAATTTTAGTATACAGCCTTAATTGTTATATTTTATTACTCAATTATATTTTTTAATTTTACTTAAATAGTCATTCTTTAACTTTTTGCATTAAAATTATTAAAAAATTTATAAATTTCTGATAAAATTTTGCTAAAAGGCTTAATTATGATCTAATAAGAAATAATGAGCATTGGCTGAATGATCATGGAACGAGGAGTAGGAGTGGAATACAAATGTATGGATTCATTAATCATTAGAGTCGGAATTTCAAGACCATTTTTGAATTCAGCAAGGTTTAATTTGATTAAGAAAATGCACTTGAAATATAAATTGATAATTCATTATAAATCATCACAAATAATATTATGTTAGATCTGTTTAACTATTATATAGCCTGAACCTTTAACGGAAAATTGATAAAAAACAAACATTCGATACCATTAAATCAAAAATTGATAAAAACAAAAATAGACAATTAGAAATTTACCTATTTTGCATACTTTAATGTTACTAATTTGTTAGTCATTATTAAGTATGCATTTTTGAGTGCTTTTTAGTCAATAAAATGACTTAAATATTAGTAACTTATTAGTTGAATAAATTTTATAATATATTAGTATGCTTTATTAGTATTATATTACTAATATTTAGAGATTTTTGAAGATCTATCCATTTGTTGGCTTAATTATTACTTACAATACTAATATGTTAGTCAAGTATTAATTACATGGTTGTTCGGATACTTTTAAGAATTTTCGTTGTAAGTATATTAAATCTTATTACTACTTATACTACATAGGTAATAATTGTTGTTCAATTAAAAATAATTAATTAAATATAGCATCTATTTACTATAATAGAGCATTTGTGATAGATACTTTAAATACATTGCTGCCCTTGGATCACAATAAACTGGATATGCCCTGACAGTTAGTTGATAATGATTATATTGCATTACCATAGTATCTGTACATTGTAGGCATAGAGTAATATACCGATAGTGATATTCACGGACGGTTATTTCTTGACCTTCACATGCCTCAGATTGAATGTTTATTCCCTTTCTCCAGACTCCAGAGCCTTCAGCCAAGAGCAGACTATTTTCCTTGAGATTTTCCTTAATTCATTTAAACCACTGACAAAAATGGTCCGTACAATTATATCAGTAGATTTAAATAAAAAAGTAGAGGAACAAGGACCGAATTTTCATAACCGTTGGCATCCTCTAATTCCTCCTGTGGTTCACGTCAAACAAAATGAAACATTTCGAGTCGAATGTTTCGATTGTACAGGTAAACTCCTCTTGCTCTAATCCAAATTACCAGAGTTAATTATTAATTATTTTATCTAAATCTATAAAAATATATTTTTCAGGTGGAAAGATTAAGAACGACGATAGTGCCGAAGACATCAAGAACGCAAATTTTTCTATTGCTCATGTCATGTCTGGTCCGATCAGCGTTGAAGGAGCTGAACCGGGGGATGCACTCGAAGTGGAGATTTTAGATGTTCAACCTCTCCCAGATTCCCAATGGGGGTACACTGCCATTCTTGACATCAACAATGGAGATGGATTCTTATTCTCAGAATTCAATAAGGCTCAAAAAGCTATTTGGGACTTTGATGGGATTTTTGCAAGTAGTCGACATATCCCTGGAGTCAAATTCACTGGTAAAATCGCTTATCAGAATTCGTAGTCACTAAACCCTGTGCATTCTTCATTTAATTTGATAAAATTATAATATTTAAGATACATTAAAAATAAAATTTTAATATGGCAAGGTTTGATTCATACTGGAGTACTTGGGACGGCTCCTTCAGAAGAAGTTCTCAAAGAATGGAATCGTCGTGAAGAAGATTTGGTCAAACGTGAAGGAAATCAAGTTCCCGCTCTTGCCCATTTGCCAACTTCAAATTGCGCTCTTGTTGGATCACTCGAAGGAACTTCAAAGGGAGAAATAGTGAAGGCCGAAGGAGCTCGGACAGCTCCACCAAGAGAGAACGGAGGAAATTGCGACATTAAGAATTTGTCAAGTGGGTCAAAAGTTTGGTTTCCTGTCTACGTCCCAGGAGCAAATCTCAGTGTGGGAGATATTCACTATAGCCAAGGAGATGGAGAAATTGCGGTAAATTGATTTTTATGGAATAAGAAGATTAAATAATTAAATGATTATAAATTAAATATTTAAAACTGATATTATAATTTTTGTTTTCTAGTTTTGTGGTGGAATTGAAATGTCCGGCGCTGTAACCCTTCGAGTGAAAGTTATCAAAAATGGAATTTCCGATTTGGCATTGAAAAATCCGATTTTCCTCCCTGGGCCTGAACCTCATTACAACAATTATTTAACATTTCAAGGGATTTCAGTGGACGAAAAGGGAGAACAGAAATATTTAGATCCCAAATTGTCATTCAAACAAGCTTGTTTGAACGCAATTGCATATTTGACCAAATTTGGATATTCTCGAGAACAAGCTTATTTGCTCCTTTCTGCTGCACCTTGTGAAGGAAGAATCAACAGCATTGTGGACGTTCCCAATGCGTGTTGTTCAATTGGAATTCCAACTCAAATCTTTGACTTTGACGTGATGCCAAAAGAAGGAGGACCAAAATCGTCACCAAAAGCTTCTCTTGCTTCTGCTAAATATTAAACTTTTTATCTTAATCTTTATTAATCTTTAATATTAATCTTTTTATGTTATTCTTTCCAATTCCTTAATACATTACAATCACTAAGATCAAATTAATCGTCTATACCTATGTGCTTGGATAGGGAAAGACAGAATTTTGTATGATACTTTCACCATTGTGAACGATGAGGCTCGAGTACTAAATTACATATTATAAGGAAAATCTCGGAAGAAATTACTATAATTTATGTCTTTGTTGTTATCTCGATAAACATCTAATTTTATTGTTACCATTCGTATACGAAAAGTTAATTATAATTCAATTCTATGTAATGTTTACTTTTTTACTGAATAATTGATAAATCGTGTTTTATCATAAAATATTTCTAATTAAAAATTGTCGATTTTTTCATAGGTAATTAACTGTTAATCCTATCTTATTTAATAAATCACACGTATTAATACAGTATATTTATTTATTTACTATATGTATTTAATAAAAAACATGTGCGGCATGATATATGTATATTCTAATTTTCGTGCATATTTCATGATCTATGTCTATGAGATTTTTATTATTTATTTGCTGAGGGCTGAGGATGAGGATCATTCAAAAGTGTTAAAGTATAAAAATTGGTTTTATGTTCAGTTGAGCGTCTAATAAGAATTTTTTTATTATATTTATGTACAGAATACATAAATACATACAATGTAATACGTATCTCGTATGTGAGGATAAAAAATGTGATGGCTGGATCTCTGCGTGGTTTTTGTTTTACGGCCCGAGTTTAAAGATTTTGCCCTTCATTCTTTTAAAGGAGAAAAATCAATTGTCCAGTGAACCAGCGAAGCTTGAATTCCCTCATCCACTCTCATCCCCATTACCTTTTTTATTCCTCGTTGGGAAAAAAAGAACTCAAATCTTTTCAAACAATTTCATTATCGCACTGCCACTCCTTTTTCATTTTACCATCCACATCAATGTTTTATGTTACTAAAAGATCAGAAATGGGAAAGAAATATAGATCTTAATAATTGTATTATGTATTACATTTTATACCATTTACGATTACCGTACTATGTAAAACATATCATAATACATAAAATATACAGGTATGTATGTAAAATGTCTTACGTATCTGTAAATTAAATATTTAAATATGCAAGAAACTCTCAATTTAGATTCTTTTATTTGATTTAACTTTCCACTCTTTTCTTTTTACTTTTTTACTCAACCTTCAATTGGCAATTGAACTTTATTGAAGAAGTTGAAGTGGAATTTCAATTGAGCAAAGCGAGGGAAAAATTCAATTTTTGTTCAAAAATCAAAACCCCTTGGCTTTTGAGGAGTCAAACGAAGGGGAAAATGCGGCCTACATCTCCATCTGCCTTTCCTGGTGAGGTCAGCAGGATGAAAATGAAATTCCTTTTATGGAAATTGAAAGGAGAAAGCAGCCGTCATTGAAGATATGGAGAGTGAAGTTCAGTGAAGACATGCAGATGACTTTGTTGAATCTTCTTGCCTTCAACATGGTACCAGCATCATTCAAACTTATCTTCCTTTAATGTTATGAGAGGAATGAGAAAGTTGAAAGTGGGGATCGCAATTAAATTTTCTTTTAACTTTCCTGTATAATTTCCTCAAGGACATTCCTAAAAGATAAAAAACTCCCATTGAATTAAACTGGAGTAATTAGATGTAATGAACTAATGAATTAAATAAAATGCTTGACTTTAATCATTATATTGACTTTCATGCATTTTAACAACAAATATACAGTATCGATTTTTTGAATAAAATATTCATTCATCGGAATTACAAATAAATAAGTAGATTAAACATTGCAAGTTCATTTTAAATTGAGGCTACCTTCGATTAGTTTAATTTAAGTTTAGGTTTATTTCACTATTTTCCCCCAACCTAGCAAATATACATTAAATACAAATGAAATAAACCTTGTATTTGATTGAATTATTATTCATTTATACACATTGTGCTTATGAATTTCTAAATCTTGGACACGTGTGAGAATTTAATATGAATTTTATCAACATGAGTTGAATCTATTATTATTTACCTAAATACGGAAATATTATTTAGTAAGGAAGAAATATTCCACAGTGAAATTTTGTCCGAGACTTGAGCTACGGAGTAATATGAATAAATGAACTTGTGGACTTTCAATACCTGTTGGCTTTTGGATTCCTATAAGCTACGGTATATGTCTATAGCGCCTGGTTTTCTCCATTCAAGCCAAAGCCCAATCCTTCAGACAATTCAGACTTCACCAACTGCTTTCTAAATAGAAAATTATCTCCTTTTCTCCACAGCTCGTCTGCTCTCGACAGTTTCTCCTATTCATATTAAATTCATCTTTTGCATTAGATATCAACCATACCAATTATATCATACTATCTATCTTTATAGATGAAATATCTTTTAATATATAGTAAACAAAAGTATCATTCATACCTGTGCAATATGTTAAATGTAGTTAAATGAATATGTATACATACTATAGATAATATTTACATTATATTAATTCCAATATAGTAAATACAAAGTAGGAATGTCAATACTGTACACATCTAATACGAAGTTGATGAAAAAAATTACGTTAGCACAAATTTTCTTACCTGCATGAAGTTGTAAATCGCTGAAGTATAATTCTACATATCTCAAATACGATATTGCACATAAATGTTTACAATCATCATATTCGTATTATACTTATACTTTAGGTATTATGTAGGTAGTTGAATTCAATACAAATTGGATTTTCTATTTAAAATCTAGGTCAATCTATTGAGAAGTACAATTGAATAAACTATCAGTACTATCTGTAGGTAGTAATATCTATGTCTAGGTGCATAATAAAAGCATTGAATATATTAAACCAAATATAAAGGCATTATTTAGATATATAAAAACGCACGCTATCTGGAATTCCTAGTTTAATAATATAATATGCTTGTAAAAATCTCTTTATTCAGCACAATCATGAGTGTATTTATACAAAATTGTATATTCTGGGTAAATATAAGAAACAAATGAATGGAGTAATCGATATAATAATTAAATGAAATTGACGGGTGAGCATTAAACGAAGGTTTGCTCTCAACGGGAATTCGATCCTTTTCCTATAAATCATTATTTGGCTATCCGAGACCCAGGGTTTTATATGTCTAATACGTTCACCTTTTATTTTGATGATAATCGAGAGATAAGGATTTGGCTGGTCGCATTATAAGAGGTATTTAGGTACGTATGAATAGGGTTGGTTCGTTATAAATATGAGGAATGTTGAGAAACAGATCTTTTACATTTAGAAAATGTCATTCACTCCCATTGATTTCCCGCCAGCCCTCATTTCAAAGGAGGAATTTGCCAAAATGAGGCTTTTAAACCTTTTAAAAATGGATTTTGACGGGTGAGAATTGAAATGCTTCACTCAAGACGTCAATTACATTCAACTCAATTCAATTATTTATAACTTTGGTCATTGAAGATTTAACGGAGCGACCAACTTTTCCTTTCAACAAATTATATTTTATGTTAATTTTTTCAAAATTGAGGAAAGTTTTTGTTTTGAAAATTAAATGCGGACTAAGAGGACCTATTTGTATTCATTAAATGAAGAAATAAAAGAAAACATTTTTCAAACTTTGTTTGTTAAAAACGCCCATTAAAAATGTTTACTCATTTTTGGCATTTTATTATTCATTTCCATACATCATTCATATGAATATCTTTGTTAGCAGTATTTACTCAAATCTTTCTACTTTCTAATATCCAAATACTAAATTATTAGAAACTATACAATTTCAGATAAATGTATATATTCTTTTATAATTTTATTTATATCCAATAATCTAATATAGGTTTATTACATACCATACTTATGCTTATATTATATTATATCAATGAACGTTTCATCACATCATATTATAACTAAATTCAAATTGTGTTTTAAAAGTTAGATTAATTTAATGATTGTTTGTGGAATTCGTCGGTTGAGGAAGTTTGTTTGAATAATTCGGTTGTTCATTTCCCTATATTTTCCCTTCTCTGATCTAAAACAATCCTAAAGGTATAATTGTTGGATGAATTTGGCCTTAAACGGAATTTGAATAATTTATGAAAAACATTTCCCTATTGGCCTTTACAATGCCCGTGAATGATACATGAACAAGTGGAAGATGTTTAATGCATTTACTCCATCACATTAATAACATAAAAACACCCTTTGTGAAAGAGAGAAATAAAAGGAATTTCTATATAGAGTCAAATAGAAATATTTAACAACTCCCCAAAGAGTTTTAAACCTCCTTTTAAAACGGGGTCATGCTGGAAGGTATAAAATATAACTCTCCGCCACAACTCTATTTATTTATACCCTGTCTGTACATACACACCTAGGTATTCTGCTCTGGTATTTGTCTTGACTTCCGCATGTGGCCTGAGGCTTTGTGAGGGTGACATAATTATCAAGAGTCGAAATTGGAAAAATTCCCGCACCATTGACGCGGGAGGGCTTAAATGAAGAGCGAGGAAATTCTCTTTAATGACACTTGATTAAACAGATGAGATCTGCTCCTGGCAAATTCCTTCGAACAGAACAAATTCGTAATCGGGTTCTACCATATCTGTAGTATCGTAGTATGAGATTGAACTATACTATGACTTCGATTAAATGAATTTACTTTAAACTATTATAAATATCCTATTCATTGCATTCATATACAGTGTAATTAAATATTTCCTCTCTCACTTGTTGTTAGAGCCGAATATTATATTTACATTATAGAAGGAATTTTGCATAATTTTATATAACTTCGCACTATACTTTTGCATACTGACTTTAATAGATACTTATGCTCATACAAATTTATAATACTAATGTTATACCTAATACATATTTTATTTTGTCTGTAGTTTTATACTATAATAATAATCCCATGGTATTAATACTTTAATGAATGATCCACTTAATCAAGTATGCACTAACAACCATATTATAATACACAAATTAATTGAAAAGTGTGTAGCAGATTTATTTTACATACAATTTAGTAGATTCCTTGAGAGTAAGTTTTAAATGTTTAATGCATTTTGTTGTCCTCAGGTTATCATTTGATCCTGCTGCCACTCATTTCATTACGCCCTGAGATCTTTTAATCAACTCGGCTCAAAATTTCTCCAGTCTGCGTCTACATAGTTTCTTAAAATAATGAATTATGTATAGTATACACAAGTAGGATATTACTTTATATTAGTCCTTGGTTAATTCATTTACTTTCTTTTTAGAACTTTCCGTATTAATTTAAAATGCTTTTACTTAAGTCATTTTATGTACATGTATAAAAATCATACTTGCCTACTTGAAAATAATATAAAAAATTTATTTAATTTTCTATAAATAGATTACCCAAATGGAATATGATATGGGAGTTTAAATTAAGTATGAAACATGTACTACAGTCTAGAGTATATTTAACCAGGTACCCTTACACTTTCAACGAAATAATAAATTCAAGATATGTTTATATTTAAATATATTTCTTGTATTGGAATAGGTAAAGGTAATATGGTACTTGGTACGTACTTTGTGTATGTGATTTGATTTTTCGAGTACTTTTACTTAATAAATAAATAATATATACATAAACGATTGATAATATTTAAGTATTTATCAAATAGGTATTGTAGGTAGCTTTGTTAAATTGCTTTACATCGATAAGGTACGAGTGAATGTATAAAAATTCTACCAACAATTCTTTACAAATAAATCATTACGGATCTTACTTTACAATAATAATAATACTTATATAATGAATATCTATATTGAGATATAAATAGATATATATGTAATACTAAAAGGTAATAAATGCACTGCTCTGTATATAAGGAAGCCAATTAAAATTGTCCCCTTCAATTTGTTTTCATTCGGCGGTTTACTTGGTGTTTGATGTGTTTGGGTGTCGGATGATTGATGAGTTGTGGAGTTTGGCGAGATTTAACGAGAATTTTGGAATCCTCCCCAGGGACTTCACAGCAAACATGAAACCAACTTGGGCAACACAACAAACTCGCCGATCTCACTAATAATAGGAATTGGTGGGAAATTTGAACTCTAGCTCATCTTTTATTATTATTATCATCATCCTCCGCTCTTCTGTGGTTTAACGACTCTGATCATTAGTGTTGGGGTCAAAGACGCTGCTCAGCCTCCAGTGGTGTATTTGGAGACGAGGGTTCGGAGGAGTCTTTAACACGGATTAACTCGTGCGTGATGACGATGGTTGGGGATCGATTGGGTCGGACGAGGCCGGTCCAAAACTCCGATACGTCGTATTGAGTGGGGATGTGGAGAAAGGACCGAACTTTCCGCTTTCCAACGCCGCCCCGCTCGCTCCCGCTTCGACCAAGACGATCCGAGGAAGGAGAGCTGGTGAGGAAATAATTGGGAGGGCGGAGGTCGTTCACCGATTGTCGTCGTGCTGGAGTTGGAATGGGAGAGGAATTCGGCGAAGGACTCGCTGACCTAAATTAAACATCCTCATTCAAACATTCCAAATTCCCGCAAAATCTCAATAATCAATTTACATGATTGGTCAAAAATGCCATTAAATTTTCAATTATCATTTTCTTAAGGCTATTTGAATGCACTTGTAATTTGAACCTGTAATTTTGCATTACATTTAGCATACTCTATTTAAGTTTAGACAATTTAATTTTGTTTCGTTGTTAATTCCTTTTGTTTGAAAACGATGAGTTTGATGAGGGAGATTTGAATGTGACATTGAACAATGACAGTAAATTAAATATAGTGTGGTGAGAATAAAAAACGGAGGAAATTTTTAAATTATCTGAAAGAGATTCAATACCGGAAAATTTTGGTTCTTGAGGAAGGACGCGGAGATCCATCAACAGGTGAGAGGCGTTGTTGAATCTCATGCTCAAGCGTGTTGTTCGTCATGCGCTTCCTCAAATAGCTTTTGTACGCTGTTCGAAGCGGCCGAGCTCGAATGCCGTAAAGGACCGCATTGAAAGTTGGGCCAAGGAACAAACTGACGGATCCGATGAGCAATAAAATTTCTGGAGCTTCTCCTTCCCACAATATTTCAAACACCTGCACCAAAAGCTTAAACTCAACGTCCCAATTAGCAACTATTAACCCTGATTCTCAGAAATTAAGAATTTTATATTTTATATTCAATCCTCTAATACTGATTTTTGAAATTCAATATTTTCACAATACCTAGATTACTCTACATATTTTAGTATCATTCTAATTAAATAGAAATGTATTATTTTCCAATAAATAGACTTACAAAAATGAGTATGAGTGGCAGATGGAGAATCAAAAGAGCCGCAAGGTCTGAAAAAGAAAAGTTTAAAGAGATCTCTCATAGAGAAAGTAGAAAAGAGAGCTTAAAACACTGGGAGAGATTCAGCTAAAGAATCAGTAGAAAAGTAAGAGAAAAGAAGGCTTAAGAAATAAGTAATTATTTCCGTTACCTTCCCACACAGCCGACCAGGCCTTTGATCGGGGCGGAACAGACTGATTGAGCCAAAGCGGCGGAGCAGCTCCCTTTCTCATCGGCTGCGGGAAGTTGGGGGGTTCGTTATCTTTGGAATAAGACAACCTCGTAACGGTGGCTTGAGCAGAGAGCGTAATTTGGTAAAGGGCCATAATGATCCGATTTCGCTGTTTGCGAGCAATGGTGAGAACGATTAAGTCACAGACCAACACCGTTGTCACGGGGCCGATCAAAACGAGCAAAATCCATGAACCCACCCAACTCAAAGATCCGATTGTCACTTCACACAAGAGGGGAAAACAAGCTCCAAGGAGCGGGCGAAAATTTGAACATCCCACCGACCCCGTTTCGTTCCCGTTCTCCTCGAGGGTAAAGTTGAGGGACGTGAGATTGAAATCTGGCTGTTGGGACACCATAGGAACCAAATACGCTCCGCTCACGCACACTACGCTCGACGCCCAAGCGGAGAGGAAGAAGAGAGACATTCGTTTGCGAGTTACGATTTGCGTGTATCGGAGAGGAGACACGATGGCAAAACATCGATCCGCACTGTCAACATAAGGGAATTTATTAATTGGAACGTTTGGCCCCTTTGACCGCTGACCCCATGACCCCTTGCTTACCTTAAAGCCGTGACGCTCCACACGGAAATGAAGGTGAAATGTAGTAGGGCGGCGCCGACGATTTGGCAGACCCAGGGGGCTTCTTCTATTAGGATTGACGGGGCTGTGAAAAGGAGGACGGTGAGGGCCGTGAGAAGACCCGAAAAGCTCAAGTGGACCAAAATCCATTCATTGTTGCTCTTCGTCTAAAAATTGACTTATTAGAAATCTTGTATTCCACTATTCAACATTCCATTATAGATATAATTATTTCTTTTGTGCTTTCTCTGCTCAAATCATTATTTTCTCTTGTAAGATCTTTAAAGCCCTATAATTTGTTTTAAGCCATATATTTATTTGAAGTCAAATGCTGCTATAAAAATATAGTGTTCATAACCGAAATAATCGTTTATTTCTACAATATATATTATTTGGTAAATTAAGCTGTAGTATAATTAGGTAAATGCATTTCAAAAGAGTATGTATTATAAATTATAATTATAATAGATAGATAATGAATTATAATGTCTGGATTTCTGAAGGTTTAAATGTATAGGTCTAAATGTAAGTGGGTACTTATAATAATTTTCAGTTTGAAATATTTGATTTGATTATATTTTCTTTGTCAAGCTGTTTTCTTAAAATGAGATTTGTGTTCAGGGAGAAATTATGCTTTATAAACTATTTATGACTTTATGAGGGTTTTAAGATAAATGGGGGATCTGGAGGGAGCGCGTATTAAAAGTGTATGTGAGTAAAAGTTATGTTTGTGTGTGAATATTTCAAAGGGTCTGGAACTGGAGGAGAATTATGAGATAAAGGAGATTGCCCGACTTTCCCGGAATTCCCCTCTTTGATTCAACTAATAAGAAAGTTTTCTAATCAACGTTTCAAGAATCTCCAGAAATTCCCCAACTTTCATTATTTAATGAACTCAATTACCCAAAATCCTCTTATTAATTAAACGTCTCGTCTAATGAAGGATTAAAGACTTTACTGTATGTTGTATTGTACAACTATTACTACAAGAACTTCTGGATAATCAATATCACAAGGATCATATGAATATAAATGCGAAGTTTATTACACAATATGTCTGAATTTCTTTGTCTACTATTTAATTTGTATCTCAATCACAAGTTACCAAGTTGCACAAGGTGACTTTGGTTAAAGCATGAAGAAAGGTAATCCGACGAATTACATTGAACACAATGGAAGATTAATTAACGGGAGCTTATGGATCAAAGGGGTTTGTGGATTGTGGAAGTGTTGATTGAGCAACTCACCTTTTTGTTGCAGATGAGGACGAGGAAAATGTAAAGATTGAAGAGGAGACCAAACACTCCGAAGAGAATTCCAAAGCCGAATAGAAAAAACCGGAACATTCCTCGCCTCCTCCAACTGTAACCAAAAAACCAAAAATGTATAAATCCACATATATTACACTTGAGTAATTCAATTAACTTATCGAAATATTGTATGGAAATGCTGCCGTGCATAAGAAATTCAGAATTTAGAGATAAATTCATACAAATTCAAGTTGCATCATTTCATTTGAAAGGGTGAAAATGTGTGTAAGTCATCGATCTCTTGTATACATACATATAATGTAGTAAACTTATATCCTTTCTTGTGCTCTATCTTTTCTTTGGGAATTCGTGTGATATTAGGGGAAATAAGTATGTATATAAGTATAAAGTCTGAATGTTGGATCAATTGAAATCTGTAGAGCAATGTATAAAGTCATCTCCCGCAGAGCAACATGATTATGCAACAAGTGTTTGGGTCAACGGAAGTGAAGAGACTCTCGACGTCGACAAACTTGCTCTTAATATTGTTAGATGAAAGTCATGAAAGCGTCTTCCTCTAATCCTTTCATCTCCGGCCTTTCTCTTATAACATCCAGAACTCGTAATATCTCGGGCGTATTTATTTCAATGTGTAAAGCATACAAAAATATTTTAGGATATTAACCAAAGTTTCTATTTTACTTATTATATAACATTTGATTCTAATAGACATACAAATAACGTATGTATGCGTATAATGTGTTGCTTTTCATGGAACATATTTCCTACTAAGCCTACTATACAAATTTGCATTTATTTATTTAGGTTCCTAAATATACTCCATGTTTATTTAACAGGCGCACGATATAAAAACCACCCGAGGTATGAAAAATATCTTGAGTCAAATAATGTAGTGGAAATGAGATAATTTTATGTTTAAGTTGAACGGATTTGAAGAAGGTTTGTAAAGTCGGTTCAATTCGCACTCCCAGGATGTCTTTAAAAAGACTTTCTCCGTCTGTGAGTTTGTGAGTCTGCATAACATTTCGGATTTTCGTGGTTTGATAAATCTAGATGGGAAATGGAGAGATCGAGCGGAGCCCCACGAGCTTTCTCCGTCTAAAACTCTTCTGGAAGGATATCGAGTTTTATAGCTATAAGACGCTAAGCGGCTCAAAAACCCTATAAGATGACAATTCCAATTATTTTCACATTTCCTATATGAATTAAAAAAGACCCTTTTTAATTTCATATTTTATCATTCCTTATCCTGTTATCCTCCTATGTTAAAAAAGACACGATTCGCATGATAAAAGACATATCACGAACTACTTTTCAGATATACCATTGGAAAAAAGCACAATATTGTCTCCCTCGCACTGTCGACTTATATTCCAACAATTCTCAACATGTTATGTACAAGAGATAAAAAATATATCTTTTATATTGAATTGATCAATTTGCCAACGAATATATTCATATCTACAATATGCATAAATTCGTATAATCAAATTCTCTTAATGTTTTGTCTCCAAGATATTGACAATATTTTGCTATAATTGGTAAATTGTATTCTGATACTTTTCTTATAATACATATCTAAATACCTACATAAATAGTTATACACTGACACACAATATGTTTTTATAAATGTACGTAATGTATAAAAATGTCTTTTTGATGAGAAACGATATAACTACTTAGATTCATGTCCAGAAATAAAAATTGGCGAATCAATCCATCAGTTAGGGAAAGACAAGTTAATGTTTAATATAAGTTTCAATGTAAGACAATTTAAGTTGGTTGGTAACTTGTCTTTATTGGAATGTGAAGATGATATGTGTACCTTGAGTACGTAATAAAAAATAATAATTATGCCGACAGGCCTTGTCTTATAAACTTATACTAAAATTTTACTTCAATAACCCAATAATATAAAATAGGAAATAATACAGACATACACAATATCAACTGTACGTATCAGCCTAGTATTTATTCCGCAATTTGAGTCTAATAATAAAAGGCCAAGAATGGTATTGAATTGTATTTGAATATATCTGAATTGCATGTACAAATGTCCATAGGAGAAAAGGTATGTGGGTGATTAATTGTAAGTAGGACTCAGGTAGAATGAATGTTGAATGAGAGGACATTGAGAAAGTCGGCTATTGATTCCAGATGAATGTTTAACGAAGGACCGGGGGAGACAGCCGAATATTCAAATCATATTCAACCTCAACCAATTCCACTATCCCAAGGATCAACAAAAAACCCGGCGTCTTCTAACTGACTGACTAGGAGTGAGAAATCAATGAATTATTCAAACATTTTCATCGAAATCTTCCTCAAACCTTCCTTAATGACTTTTTAGACCTCATCAAACATACGATTTTCATCAAATCTTTCTTTAACCAACTTTTTTGTTCTTACATTATACATAGGAAACTTTCACTATAATTGACCCATTTCATACAAATATCATATTGGTATATCTGAATTTTGTAAGGTGTATTTTTCCTCAGTAAATCCCTGAACATTTCCTTGAAAATGTGCAATTTTCCTCAAATTTATCAGCAACTTTTCATTATTTCCTCCTGAGAAATTGCGTCCACTCTTTGGGAGTTTTCAGATGAAAGGCCGAAACCTTTTCATCTTTTAATTCCATATGTTATTGATAGTGTAATCGGAAAACTCGAATTTCCTTTAAACAACATATTGAAAGGATTTTTATCCAAATCCTCAAATTATATTCCTTTTCATAAAGTCGTATTATATTACCAAAAAATAAATTATGCACATATATATTACGTTGAGTTAATCTATTTTAACGAATTTAAACCAAAAGCAATTGGAAAATTTATAGAGGAGTAATTTGAAAAGGATGCAGTGAAATGATGAAACGGTAATGAGATTTTTATAATGAGAGAAGAGCTTTACCTTTGTCTCGGGATTTGTCCTCACATTTTCGCCGGGGAGAAGAAGCGGTTCTTGATGTGGTTGCGGGGAAGGGCGGCCGACGTCTCCGACCTTCTGTTTCTCCGGGAGGGGAATACGCAAGGCTGCTTCAGCTTTCTCCCGCTCCCACTTCTCCCCCTTACACGTCCCGACGGTTCGGGAATGATGTCCTCTCGAAATCAATTACATTCATCTTCTGCTTATTTAACTAATCTCTCCCAAAACACTCATCGATTAATGAGGTGGGATTTTAACTCAATTTCCCAATTTAAGCTCTTCAATGTAAGCCGTCCTCAGCCGTTTGAACTCAATTTAATTCAATCATGTCTTTTTCATACAGATAAGTTTTGTGCAGAAAGTTGGGCTCTTTTAAACTCAAGGTTTAATTTATGCTCACACGCAAACTAATGAATTCTTAATTATGGATATAAATTATTCAATTGTGTAAATTAATTATACATATTTTCATGCAATTTGCGTTAGAATCATAAAAAATAGATAATACATACTATATGAAATTCTAACTAAAAATATACTATTTAAATTCTATTTATTCTTATTCTATAACTATAACTATGTATATGTATGTGTAACAGAATATTGAAAATAAATAAGTATTAAATAGACAGAAACTACCAAACAAGACTTTTGAATCGATGGTTTTTCTTACTCAATGCTCCAATACTTACATACGTCCAATATAAAACTCTTCAATGGCTTCAACCATTCCATTCATCAATTTATATACAAATCTATCTGTTGAATAATTTTAAATAATAATATTAATATACCTAATAGATATATTAGCATACGGTAAATTTATAAGAAATCGCAAAAATTTTAACATAAATTCAGAATAAGAATTTTATTACCGTTTCTTTAATTTCTCTGTGAAAAGTATGTTAACTTTTCAATAACAATTATACATCTGTTATAAACCCCATCATATTAGTTTATTACACATATAATCAATATATCTGTTCTGTATGTATGTATGTATGTAGGATATGTATTCTACGATTCTACCATATATTATTTAGTATAGATTTAATAGATTATTTGTTATACCATACATATATAATGACTAATATCACCATTGTAGGTAAATGCACGTCTTTGCTATTTCTTATTATAGAATCTTTGACTCTGATTGTTGAATTTAATAATGCACTGCTTCAATTCCCTTTCTGAATCAATTGAGCACGTCGAGAGCGTAAAAAGTGTTGATGTGAAAAAATGACAATTCTCTTGCCCTTGAGCTCCACTCCCGAAAATTGGGAGCAATAAAAGCCGTCCAAGACCTTTGATTTTAAAATCGAATTGGAGAATTGAGAGAAATCGCTCATTTGGTCTCCTTTGTTCCTCTCTTTGTCTCTCATGGAGGTGAAATCATTTGATAGGAATCATCCACACTCACTTCCCCTCAAGACATTTCCTTAAATGTCAATGTCACACAGCAGCGAGGCTTATAAATAGGAAAATGATTCGTTTAGAAAAATGAGCGGTTCGATGAAAAACGTTCTTTTTCTCCTGAATTGTTAATCAAGGGAATTTCTCTTTTAGCATCAATGGCCGAGATGAAAGAGGGAATCTTGAATTTGTTTTCCCATCCAGCCCACTCTTTCTAATTCGCTCCTTCTCTTCTTGAATAAATGAAATTGGTGAAGTTTTTCCGCCTTTCCCCAACGTTTCAAACCTCCCGGTCATGCATTAATAAACTGATGGGATTCGTGCCTGTAGAAAATCTCTTTTACTAGATGAAATGGAAGGACGAGCCAAGTGGTCGGCATTCAATTTCCGCTTCTTAAATTCATTAAACTTAAAAGCTTATTCAACTTTTCCCCGACAGCCAAACAGCATTGAACTTCTTCTAACATAGCTATAGAAGTAAATAAATATACTACAACCATTACTTTTCAACTTCCCACCTACACACAGATCCACATTGAGCATCTTTGCATTTACCCTTAGAATTAATAAATGAGTCTTCTTTGCTCTTTGCACTTTTCCTTATAAATATCTGAAGAATAAGAATTATATTACCAAGTGTACAATTATAAAAGCATGCCAACTTATTCTTATACACAGTGTAGAAATAAGAACATCTATTCAGTAGGTAGGTATGCTAGTTTATCGAAGAGGAATTTCCATTAGATATGTACATACATATGTACATAGCATTGTACTTAAATAGTAATTAGTTAATTAGTAAGCAATTAGAATGACTTGAAGTTCAAGGAAATGTTTGTAGATAAAAGATGAATGAATGTTTAAATGTACGAAGAGAAGAAAGAAGTCGACAAGAGCGAGAGGTGAATAGAAATATATTTGAACAAGCCAAATGATCCAAACATAATGTATAATATGCCCAGTATAAGCCTATACTAAAGTATACTTGTATAATAATAGGTACGACACATTATTCATTATGCAGTATACATTTTATACCATTTGTACATTGCATACAATTTGTAGGTTTATGGAGGAGCTTTTATCTTATTTGGATTTGAACAAAAGTGAATCCCACTATGGGGATTGTCTCATTCTTTTTACTTTTGATAGATTCAAAGTTATTAAATTTTATTTTATTTGTCTATTTTGTATTATGGATAAAATCTGCAAATGACTCAAATGAGTATAATAAAAGTCAATATATTGTATCCATGTGGGATTAAGGAGCAAGTTAAAGGTGCATCCTCCGTTGTTGATGAATACCATGAGATCATGACGCATAACCCGATAACGCATAAATGTATATCATTCAACAGTGTATAACAACTTAATAGTCAGGGCTAATTAAGTTAAATCAATAATATACGCTGAAGCATGATGTGGTTATTGTAATTAACTCCCAGGGTACAATATCATATTTTTCCGCTATATTATTAAAGGTAATTAATTTATCATTCCGATAATAATATAAATTATTGTAGACGCAGACGCTTATGAACAACATGAGCTAGAACATAATTGAACTTGGAATCATTAATGCACAAAGTTAATAACCAAAAATATAAATGCGGCTACTAAATATTGTAAGCATTAGGATTTACGAGCTGCTATTCTAGAAAGTTGATAGTATACCAACCCAATTACTATAATACCTCTATACATTTTGTTATTTTTATGAATTCGAGTCACATGGTGAAGAATAGTCGAGGAATTCTTAGAAGCCAATAACTGACTCACGCTCATCACACAAAGTTTCTCTTTTGTCAAATCCTTTGAAACCATCAATTCCTCTAGGATGTGTGTTCGCCAGAGTTTTTCCTTTATTTTCTTTTTCATTTCCTTCGGATTCGGGTTCGGGGAGGATCAACACGGAAAAGTTCAAACAACACTATTTCAAGTAAGCTAAAGAAAATACAACTTCATAAATAATCCTAAAATTATACATGAAATTATACAATGAGATAAAACTAAACAGTCGAGTCAATTTTCGAAGAGGTAGTTAATTTACCTTTACTTTTTTCTTAAATTGTTGGTTTACTTGATTACACTTAAACTGTGTAATTATTTATCTTCTAAGAATAAATATTAGTACCAATTGGTAGTATGTAAATTAAAATGTATTGACCTTTGGTTTGAAGCTACCAGATGTATTTAATTAAGTATCCAAATGATAATAGTGATATTAATTGTTTTTCAGGGTCCTGGATATCATGGTGAGACGAGCTGGGGGCGAGTTGAATACCCAAATGGTGGCCATGGAGTTTTCTCATCTTCTTCCATTGTATCGTCGTCTTCACAACTTCAATTCTCCACGTTCCTTCTTCTTCCGCTCGTGGGGATTTCTTTGAGATATTTAAGAACCCTCGGCCATTGAAGTTCCTCGTCATGTTTATTTAATTTAACTAATTTCAATACTTTACATTACATTACTTTAGACATATTTGAATTTAAATGATGCATTTTAACGAAATTTTTTATCTATGGATGAATTTTACTTATTATGCTGGTATTCTGGTATGCTATATACATACCTACTATACTACTCGCATGTACTTGCAGCTTTGTTCAATAAAGTTTTCTTCCAAGATTCATAAAAAATTATGACATTGCCTATAATGTAATATCTATAAGAATAAAATATATCATATACAATATTTTTTCAAAGGTAAAAACAAAATGATAAAATAATATTTGGTAAATATATTTGTACAAATACATATATTAATATACTTATCTATACTAATTTTAATATGTTAAAAAATTATAAAAATGATAATGATATTGATAAACGTTGAAAAGAAATTGTATCTAAAATATTTAATTTCTATTAATTTGATTAAAATTGAGATATTTGACCTTTTAAATTATATAATGTGAAATAATTGGTTTATTTTGACTCCCACGTCCACGTCCCACCCACGTGAAGTACATTGACAGGACATTTCAGTATAATTTAATTACATATGTAGGTATACAACATATTCTGCCATTTCCAGATGCTCATACCTTGCTCATGCTTCCTCGTTGTGTATATGAATAACATAAAAGAAGACCTCAAAAAGAAATTAAACTCACGTTGCGCTTCCTCTTTTATTAACTTTAATCCTCATACAGATCTATCAGTAATTTTAAATTTATATAATTAAATGAGATAAAATACTATTAAAATAATGAAGGAGTTTGTTAGCCACCCAAGTCACCCAATAGGGTTCCAACGAGCGGGCCCAAGTTGTCAATCGAACCGTTCCCGGAAGCACCAATGATACCCAGATTCCCAACCAGCGACTCGACAACTCCCTAATTAAATCAAAATTAATTCATTACTTATGAACTTGAGGGAGCCCCCAAAGGTCTTTGTATAGTTTTACAGTGAGTGCTGAGGGGAGTCCTTGGAGAAGTTTCGTCACCGTCACGTTCGCCCCACTCAAACTGTTCTTAAGGAAGATGGAGATTCCCGTGAGAGGAATATCGACGGCGGTCCGACCAGGACGCGTGGACAAAAGGTCAAGCACTCGACGTGTCTCTCGCACGTTCATCTTCTGTACACAACAAATAATGGAGATAAGTTTACAAATACAAAAATATGACAGAGTCATATTTACACCTCTTACAAAACAAATATAATTTAATATATACATTACTTACATAAATTATTGATATTTGTGGTTAAAATAAATTAATTTTAACGTTTTTAAATTCAACGTTTTTTTCTTACTTCTCCACCACGACGACTTTGCATAAAGATAGGTGGAAGGAGTTCCATAAGGCCTTGAGAAAAATCTCCTTTTTTCAAAGAATCCGCAATAGTTCGAGCGTCATTTTGAACTGACTTTGGAATGTTTTTTTTCTTTTTATCACTAAGAAAGCCCATTACCTAAGACATCAAAAATCATTTAGAATCGATTTTGTTATACTAAACATTTAATCATTTAATGAGTGTGCTGTGCATTGTTCTGTGTAGAGTAGATTATATGTACGTATAAGAGAAAAATAATACTTTTAGGAGATTTAGTTCAATCGCCTTCACAGCTGCGAGTTTGTACGCGTCCCATTGAACTTTGGGGATTGAGGCGAGACGCGTCCGAATTCTCTCCGTCGCTTCCGGAGAAATAGTTGCAGATTGAGATGGCCGCTTTGTCCCACGCTTCCCACCCGCCTCATTCAGGCTCTAAATAAACTCTGAATTAATTCACTCTAATTGATCTAATTGGATGAAAATGGGAAAAGCGGAGGATGAATAATCCAATAATAAATTCTTGTTTATTCCACCGTTGAAATGAGGAGGAGGAAGAAAAGTGGAAAATTTCCCATAAAGAAAAGTCTTTAAGTCACTTTGTTAAATTAGGAAATTTTTGTTCAAGACTGAAGCCAATTCCCTATTTGTGACTTCCTTTTATTTCCCCCGATAATCTTAAAAATTCTGGGAGAAATTCTTCTTTTATTCATCAACTAACAAATAATCTAATAACACAAATCATGTAAAAATACCTGCACTTTAATTCAATACTTCCTATTACCTTTGGTTTGAACGTGGGGAAATGGCTTGGTTATTTAATCTCAACTTTTCTTGTGAATTGGACGAACTCACGTGTTTTTCTCCAATTTCGCCCTTAATCAGAATGTAACTGGAGCGGAAGTCGTGAGGGAACGTATATATGAATTAATAAGGAAAAAGTCTTTCCCCGATTCCTCTTCTTAAACCTTCACTCTCTCCGTCCACGGAATGAATATTTCTGTTCATGTTCAGTCAATTTGTTACTTTATTCACATTCACAACTCACGTTATTACAATAATTGGTTAATCTTGACATTTGATATTATTACATACAATTGAAAGGGACAATTATCGAATATGAAATGAACATTTGATTGATGTTGCATTTGGATAATATTTAATGTTAAGTACATAGAAAAGCTAATTTTGACAATGGAAGGCCACGTGTTGCAATGGGGTGGGGTTTATTGCAGGACTCACATGCCAAAGCAAATATACGACGTGAGGTTTTCTTGAATATTAGTCTTTTTTTCCCAAGTTTATTCTTGGGGAATTATCGTCGCCGAAGACGAAGTCGTTTCCTCGACGTTGTCGTCATTGTATGCGTTTGTCGTTGAATAGAAAAACTCGGTTGTTGTTTCGTAATTGTCTTCAAGTTGTCTATTAGCAGCGCTGAATATCGTTGTCCGTTCTTCAGTCAAATCTTCTGTTGTGGTTTCACCACTTGCAAAAGATTGATGTAAAATCTTTAAAAAAATGAGAATAAAAATATTTTTAAAACTAAATTCCTTAAATTAGATTAAATGTATTTAAGCTAACGCATTGCTTTTGCAAAATATATTAGTAATAATAGTATATTTTATTTAAAATTTGAAGCAAATATGAATAATTGTAAATTGTAATTAATTAAGAAAATTGTAAAATATTTACGAATAATAGTATGGGAAAAATGATCCAAGCCAACGACTTCATCTTCATGTTTCTCTTTCCCAAATGAAGACGATGGTGAGGAAGAAGGGGACATTTTTATACGTTTTCTTCTCTGCCTTGTCCTAATTGTCAATTATCCTCGACTCAAGAGACAACAATCAATGAATTGAATCATCATCATGACAATCCACAATGACCTTAAAACCGCTCCTTTCATTCTTCTCAGCTGAATAACAAGAAATGACATTCGAATCTTCACCTAATGTCTCAATGGCTTAAAGTCAATAATCGTAAATTGATTGATTGATATGTATTTATAAAAGAATATTAAGTGTCTTGAGCTTGAGTAAATGGATCTCAAATACTTCCGTTTAATGACAATTCAGTTTTGATTCAGAAAGCTATTGCATAGGGTAGGTACATATAAGTTTTTAAAGCATACAGACTTTGAGTACATACCTAAAATGTATCTTACATAGAGGGCATACAAGGTATAGTTTATATATAGAATAGGCATACTATACAATCTTAAAGGCTGACCTTTGGATATGCTGCACACCATGGTGCACCATGCAAAATCCATGGTTTTTCATGGTGCACCACGCAAAATTCCTCTTCACCATGGTGAATTTAGTGTTAATCTTCCGATTCCCAGTTTTCATTTCTTGGCTCTCACCATGGTGAGCAAAACCTCACCATGGTGCACCATTTTGGCTTCATGGTGCACCAGCTCACTATGGATCTCACCATTTTTCACCATGAACACCATGGACTTCACCACTTTTCACCATGGTGAGTTCAAAAACGTCAGATTTCAGGCTAACATTCCGGACTCCGGTATACTCCATGGTTCACCACCCCTCACCATGGTGAATAGTGTATTGGATAGGACATGACGTTTTACCTAACCTAACCTCACTATAATGAAACAAACCTCCATGAAATAAGGCAACAAAAATTTCCAGCCTAAGTGAAGTAAAGCGACACTTTTTGCCGGCTTTGTAAATCCCAGCCAGATTTCATGTTAAACTTAACGGGTCCTTAAATACTTGTTCATTGTGAGTAAAATTAATTCTAATTAACTTTCATTTTAACTTTTTCTTATCACATATGTACATACAACAACACATACGTATAATTACAATATATAATACACATACTCCATATAATCCATCTTAACCTTAATTCTACTCTCTACTCATGAGAATGATATGAAAATTAATAAAAAAAATTAACAATTAAATATCAAAAATTTTATTGTATTTATTATGTAGTTTTTAATTTATACTTTTAAATCATATTAGAGTGATATATATTTTTTAAATTCAAGAATTATATTGGGCAAAAGTTAATCACAAGCCATTAAGAAGAATCTAAATTTTATTTAAAAGTTTGATAATTCATTACCTTTACATTATATTCAATTATAAATCTATATTATATGTATATTAACTATAATTTATAAGTAAAGTTACTAAAAACATGTTGAAAATAAAATGATAATTGTACTGTACAGTTATTATAATAATTAAACTAATAATATATATATATAGGTACTATCCTATAATCAAACAGATGCACAATTAATTTGATTAAACAACTTGCAATAGTGTATCACTTTATCTATGATTTAATTATCTTTCAAATTGATCAATTTTTGATTTTTAGTTAGAAAACATTAACAAATAGTTTATGTTAATCAAAATGAATCTTAAATTAATGTGATAATGTTCAAATAATTTTTTAATCTTTAGAACATTTTGATTCGTGAATACCGAGATTTTGCTTTCTTGTAAATCCTTTTCCACATTTAGAACACTGAAATTTCTTCATTTTTGTAATTATTTGTTTTAGGGTACACTTCCTGAACAATTGAATGGGGATGATTGCGAAGTATTTGTTTCGCAGTTTGCTGAGCATCTTTCAAGAGGGGAACAATTCAATTTTTGCTCTCTTGATATGAATTATTTCAGGAAAAAAATGACTTATGAAGTCATTACTAAACAATTTATTCTGTAAAGTTATTAAATTGGTATTTAACGTATTTATTTTATTAGCTACCTACAATTAGTTTTGTAAATATTTGTAATTGACAAATACTTTTGACCAATTTTAAGCAATTTATTTGTGATTTAATAAGCTTTAAGTGCGATTTATATTTTACTCATGTTAATTATAGAGTATATTAGTGTTTATACTTTTTATACGAAATAATAAATACTAAAATTAAATGTGATAATTTTATGAGCGAGCTTTATTCCTCATTGCATTTTAACAAGCTTAATTAAAGTTAATTAGAATTAATGTTGCATGCTTTATACACAACGAACAAGCTTTAATTAAATTAAACTTTGTTTATATGTACCCTAAAAGCTGAAATCTGACGTTTTTGAACTCACCATGATGAAAAGTGGTGAAGTCCATGATGAAAAATGGTGAGATCCAATGTGGGCTGGTGCACCATGGGCGTCTTCACCATGGAAAAGAGCCAAGATATGAAAACTGGGAATCGGAAGATTAATACTAAACTCACCATGGTGAAGAGGAATTTTACGTGGTGCACCATGAAAAACCATGGATTTTGCATGGTGCAGCATATCCGAAGATCAGCCATCTTAAATATCACACCATATCAAATGACTACTCATGTATAGGTATACGAGCCCATATTTAGGTTTATGCGTGCGGGTAAGTAGGTCTACTGCAACTTCGTGTTGGGTTCAGAATTTCAGAATATCCGAAAACCGCAAGAGAAGCGAGTTCTTATAAAATCCGCCATCCCATGCATAAAATACTGTTAAAAATTGGATGCTAGATATAATAATATTATTTTTATGATTTGGTAAAGGTTAAAGTTTAACCGAGCGTTTTATTCCAATTTTTATTACATATGTATAACATGGTACATTACATTTATAAATTGTAACGATAGTTAATACTTAATTTTACTTAATAATACTTAATTTTTGATATTTTTTTTTACTAATATCCATATTTAGGTAAGATGTTAAATGATTCTAAATTATGTTATTAATTACAAATAATTTTAATTAAAAATTTAATTATAATAGTTTTTACAACATTGAATTATAAGCTTGCCCTGCTGCAGTGATTCCATTTCTTTTCTAAAATCAAATTCATAATAATTAATTCATTTGTAAGTTTAAGATGACTTTAAAAAATTTTACCTCGAATATTAACCCCAATTGAATTTCATATACTTCAGAATAATGTCCTTGGTAAGATTGAACAGAGATTGAACAGATTTCTTTATTCCAAAGTTTTTCTTCGAGACACATTGTTTTTTTAAATTGAAGAGAATTTGACTTGAGATGATTGTGATCATTGGCTCCCAAAGTTAGGCATTTCCCACGTTGATCAAATAATAATAAGTTGCATTGTGCCATCTTGAATGTTTTAAAACGGAAGTTTGATCATCATTCATATTCGGCTTACTTGTAAGATCGCCCTTTTGATTCCCCAAACTAATTTTATCAGCAAATACATCGATTTTGAGAGCAAATTCGGGATTTCAATTCAAATAAAAATTGGTATTGTAATCTTAAAGAAGAAATTCACTGTTTGGCTTGCCATCTTTATTGTCCAAAATAATTGTACTCCAAAAGGCAAGATAAAATGATTTGCTGTAAAATGAAGTTTTGGGAAATTTTGAATAAAAGCTTTCGTTGAAAGTTGTTGTAATTAAGCCCAACGAGTTCACACTTTTGATTCCTTCAATGCTTCTTGATTTTTTAATATAAAAGAAATTGGAACCACTAGGACAATAAGGACTCCAAATGTTGTCTGGTTTTCCAAATAAGTATTTTTCATTGAACGTTTCACAAAAAACAATGGAATTTTTGGCCTTGATATGAATTTTTAAATCGCCTTCGTTGTCCGTTTTCTTCGGATTATTATTCGTCCACTCATCAAACCCATGTTTGTACTTGATCCTAAGATTTTCATATTTAATGAATCAAGTGAATTTTTCAAACTTTTAAGTTTCAAATTCAATTCAGACGTATTAAAGGGAGGTGTTGTAATTTCTGGCAATTCATTTTTTACTTCTTGACCTGACTGACCTCTATTTAATAAGACTATATTTATAACAAGTATTGAAAAATAAAACAAAACAAGAACGGCTTGGGAAAACGCGAAATAATTCAAATTCATTTTTATTTTGTTGGTACTTGAAATGTGAAGAACTTTAATTATACAATTTTTATTAACTGGTTTTTTCGTTGATTTAAGTTATTTTTATTAATGGAGTCAATGCACTCGATCACCTCTTATTGTTAAGGGTAACGAATGAATAACTGATGTATTTATTAAAATATTAATGAAATAATTATAATTTTTTGAATTTTGTATGTATTGTGTACTTACTACTTATTTCAAAAAGAGTCGAAACTTGACAAAAACAAAATATTTAATGTGAATAATATATTCATACTAAAAAATTAAACGATGATGCATTTAAGATAGAAAGTGAGCAGAAAAGAAATTGAAAAGAAATCGAAATCTTTTATTAATAGAGGTCAATTAATTATACAGTTACGTTAGCCTAATTTACAAATAAAAAATTTATGCCTTTCATTCAATAAGCTGATATACTGACATAAGATAAATTTATTATTTATTGCTTTAATTCTTCGTTTAAATGCATAAATTAAAAAGCAGTTATAAATAATATATTTATTTATTATGATTTATGAATCATAATTTATCATATTACTTATTTCTAAATAGTTAAATAAAAAGTAAGTTGTTAATTCAACATATAAATAAAATATGTGCACAGCGCACATGGCGACTTTGCCAAAATGCAATAATTGACTAATATTAGCTCTAGGCTAATATATGTATATTAATCACCATTTCTATTAATTGCGGTAAGATTAGAATTTTATTGCCTATTTAGGAAATGGTGAAATTTAAATGTATCTGATGATTTTGTAATACTTATTTATAAATATGATTAATTGTTTGAAATTTTATAAGGCAAAATAGGTTTATTTAAGGAGTGGTATTGTATTCTGTTTTTACTTTATTCCAATATTAGAAAATATTTAAATTGTTTTTTAAACTATGGATACAATCTAAATTTATTAATTATATAGTTTTAATTTACTCCTTCGGGTAAAATAGAAATATATCTATCGAAATCAATAAAACGGAATTTTTATTTGGATCAATATCATACATACATACCATACAGTTTAAAAATGAAAGTAAATCTACCATATAGTTATTCTAGATTAGAGGGATTAGATTCTTGTACGCTTTTCATAAAATATACAGTCATCATCTTCAATTTTTTGTTTTTTGTAAGATGAATAATACAATATAAATTGAAGTTCCATCTGTTCAATAATAAATCAACTTTGTCGTTATTTGACTATTAATTATCAATATGTATATTTTTAGATATGTGGAATAGTTATTACCGTAATTTGTACCTGTGCACTGATAAAATTGAATGAAATTGAAAAATTACACATCCACGAAATTTCCATTGGTTTATATATTGTTCTGGTTGTTGGGATTTTCATAGCAATATTTTCTTTTTTGGGATTTTGTGGAGCAATTTGTGAATCGAGAGGCATTTTAGCAGTGGTAAGTGGCATGAATAAATATTAAATAAAATCATTCAGTTAGTAAATGTAAATATAATACCTATAGGCAGGGCTGGGGATGCCTGGTTTTTTACAACCTGGTAAAACTGTCAAAAGGCTGTTTTAACAGGGTAGCCTCACCCTGTCAAAACTGGTTTTATACATTTTCTCAAATTTCCCTCAGATTGATTTTATTGTAATATCAATTCTAACAATTCCCAATAGTTCTAAGGAGCTTAAATATGCGAATTTTGATGTAGATTTGAACTTATTATCAAGTTGATACATTAACCACATTAAATATCGAACAACTTTTACGATTTGTATGATTCATTCATCAGGCTTTAGCATATACTACATAGTTACCCTGTTAAAACAGCTTTACCCTGTTAAAACAGGTTTTACCCTGTTAAAACAGTTTGAGAGTTTTACCAGCTGGTTTTTTACAGCCCTGCCTATAGGTATAAACTATCATTGACCAATGATAAATTTAACAAATCAATTGTCTAAGATGTAATAACAAAATCTAAAATTTAGACTCTAAATTTAAATCATAAAGCTTATAAGTTTCTTGCTGTATTATTTTTCATAGTATTATCTTCTTCTTACTGTCTTTTTCGTTGTTTTACTGTCCACAAGCCTTTTCCTCTTTTTTAACGTCACTAAACTTGAAACTAAACTTGAAAACATTGGCGAAGAAGAAATGAAATTATACAATAACATAAGTATTGATGCTTCAAATCAAATAGTCTTTTGGGATTTAATTCAAACATGGGTAAAATTTTAATTTTACAGTAAATATATTGAATTCGATTATTTTAATATCACGATTTCATCAATTATATGAAAATTTGACAATTTTACATAAAAGTTCAACATACAGAACACCTATTTTTAAATAATACCTAAATGTAAATCTCTTTATATTTAAACTATGTAAAGTTACATACCTAGTTTAATATGAAGAGATTTAACTTTTTTGTATGTAGTTCTACATAATATTATAGTTGGAATGCTGCGGGATAAATAATTATCAAGATTGGAATAATTCATTATTTGTTGGGACTAGTAAAAATGGACCCCCAAAAAGTTGCTGTAAAGACAACAACGTAAATAAAACATTTATTTATTTATTTAATTCAAATTCCCATTCAATTAAAATGATTATCATTTAGGTTTGCATTAACCAGAAACCTGGACAATGGTGGGAATCAGGATGCAAGGAGAAAATTGAACAATATTTTCTAAAGATCCCTATAGTAACTTCCATTACAGCAATTGTAACGGTACATACTTAGCATAAATATTTTATTTAATGTGAGTAAATTTAATTTTTAATCTATTATTATTAAAATTGCAGTTCTTTGGGATTATTGTTGCTTGCGGTCTTGCATCAAAATTTTAAATAATTTTTTTCGGTAAAAGGGAGTTAGATGTTGTATCTTTATTGGAGTAATAAAAAATCCGTACCTAATTTGCCTATTGTAGACGATGGATATCAATAAATTATGTAGTTAAGTATTTATCCTATATGAACCACGTACATAAATACCATCAAAAACATCTACACGGATGAATTTAAGTTTTATAAACACATACTTGTAATGTAATAGAAAAAATAAATAATTTTTATTATTGGGCCAATCCACGCAGAAGGTAAAATCGGGATAGTGATAAACCCTTGAGGTTCTCTCAATTCACCCCTAAGTCCTATACTTGTAACACGTGATTTTTGTTTTTAGCCATACGCTAAATACGTTCAACGATCCAACTGGTATATTAGTATTAAATATACTATATCTACAAAGTTGTACATAATGCATATTTGAAAGTGACTTGGATCGTTGAACGTTTTTAGCGTATGGCTAAAAACAAAA
>JAQGBZ010000420.1:0-51036 GCA_034687125.1 Neelides folsomi
GTGTACCCAAATTTCGGTGTACCGTACTGACGGTGCCCATTACTACAAGTACCGAAGAGTATATGCCCAAACGTGGGGTAATCGTTATGTGAAGTACATAGTTTCAATTACATTATGATGTATTTAATATTACATGTATTTAAATTACAGAGAAAGATGGGCAAATACAAAGAAAGATGTAATTGTATTTCACACTCGAGGCGAGTTTTACAATTCCTCAACTCTCACCTTTTGCCTTAAAAGTTGAAACGTTTTTCCGAATGGCAAATCTAAAATATGAGGTTTTTTCTTTTCTGATTTATGGAACCACTTTTAAAAAAATTTAATTATTTTTTCAATTTAGATGATTTTTTAACATTGTAAGTAGATTGATAATAAAGATTATATGGGCCCAAGAGGAAAAACTCCATGGATCACTTTAAATGGAAAGCACATAGGAGACTCTGAACTTATTATGCAGCATCTTAAAAGGTCCGAAAACTAATTCAGAATTCTCTAATAATAACAGAAAACTTATAATAAATTAATATAAAATTTAAAATGCAGGAAATATAATAAAAATCTCGGATCCAAATAGTCAGAAGAACAAAAATCAATTGCAACTGCAATGAGAATTGTAATGGAAGAACATTTATGTTGGTCAGTAGTTTTTTGATAATATTAACTAATTTTTTACATTATTAATGAAATATTAATTGGTTTTTTAATTATTTTATTTTAGGGGACTTGTAGTTTGGCGTTATATCATATCTGTTGAAACCAATTTAGTACTTCGTAAAATGCCCCTTTTCATTAAGATTTTTGGGCGATTTTTAGCTCCAATGTACGTTCGTCCAATTGTTGAAGCACAAGGATTGGGACGCCACAGTTGGGAAGACGTTTGTTCTTTCATGGAGCAGGATTTAAGGGCATTGTCAAAATTCCTCGGAAATAAAAAGTTCCTTCTTGGAGATGAACCGTATGAAGATGATTGTGCTGTCTTCGGTCAATTAGCTGAAGCATTGTGGGGAACTCCGGGATCGCCATTTGAGAAATTAATAAATGGTAATTAAAGTATTTTCTTTCTAGAAAAAATATTGATAAAATCCATTTGAAGGAATATTTCAAAAAAAATTGTTATCATTTTCATCTCTGCAATATTATAGGTGAATTGAAAAATCTGAGGGATTATTGTTTCCGAATGAAAGAAAAATTCTGGCCTGATTGGGATAAAATAACTCAAGAAGCCAAATAAAAATAACTTAATTTTTCTAATGATTTACTAATTTACTATTATACCTGTGATTCAATAAATTTTGAATAAATAAAATTTTATAAATTTTTTTTATATATTTAATCTAATGTATGTTCAGATATATGTGCATACCTATTAATACTATATGGTACCTGCATTGGTGTTTTGGAATATATTTTTACGAAAAAATTATTGTTACTTAATAATTACATAGTAAAAAATTAGGTAAAAGATTATAAAGAACTATAAATTACTGATGGAAAAATATTGAACTTATTGTCATTGCCCATTAGTAATATGATTATGTAATAGAAAAAAGGATAGCTCTTATGTAGTACATTAGTAGGTAATAAGAATAACGATAGAAAATGCACTCGAATGAACAAATAAGGCTCTTATATGTTAAAAGACCTTGAGTTTCCAACCTTCATTTTTTTCTAATCAATTTTGATCCTTCTCTCACAGTCAACCAGAGCCGCTCATTTATTACTTATGAGCTGTCATCGCCATTTCAGTCCAAAATAAATCCATTTTGACTTTGATTTTTAATAAAACTCAAAATGGAAGGCTGTTGTTGTTTTGCAACAAAGTTTGTGGTGACCCTTGTCTCATTATTCTTGGGCTTCAAAATTGTAAAGCACTTCATTAAGTCTCATCTTGAGAAAAAGAAATTGTAAGTTGGATGTAAAATTGCTCTAAAATTGTACATTATTTATTTTAATCTCATTTTGCATGTATTACAGTGAAAGATGGGCGAATACCAAAAAGGACGTGATAGTATTTCATACAATTGAGACTGGTTTAACATTACCTCAACTCTCACCTTTTGCTTTGAAATTAGAAACATTCTTCAGAATGGCGGGTCTTAAATATGAGGTAATGCCAAATGCTCATTGAGTGAATCATCTCTCAGAAGTTATATCTATTTATTTCCCTTGCTTTCAGACTACATACCTGTATTATTCTTAGGATTTTAGTTTTAGTTAATTTTCTGGGATAATCATGTTAATAATATTATTACATTTTTCATGCACACGTTTATTATTTCTCTTTGAATTTAAAAAATACAAAATTTTGTATAGATTGATACTAAAGATTATATGGGCCCACGAGGCAAAACACCTTGGATAACATTGAATGGAAAGCATATGGGAGATTCACAACTGATTATTGAGCATTTGCAAAGGTATTAATATTAAACAATTTATCTCAAGATTTTAATTCGTGTACCTAAATAAATAAATACATGACATGTATTACCATACACTGTATATCAAATTTTAATACTATCTGTATATATATTTATTTTAGAAAATATAATAAAAATTTCGGGGCCAAATACTCTGAAGAGCAAAAAGCAATTGGAACGGCGATGAGGATTCTGCTAGACGAACATTTTTATTGGTAAATAACCAGCATTTATGAATATATACCTAATTTAGATTAAAGCTTATACTACTATATTATCCAATATATTATTTTTATTAGTATTCCATTAAATAGTGATTTTGTTTTAGGGGACTTGTCATTTGGCGTTATTTGATCTCTTTTGAAACGATTGTTAAAATCCGAAAGTTACCGTTCATTTTAAAACATCTTGGAAAATATTTAGCTCCAATTTTTATTCGCCCAATGGCTGAAGCCCAAGGGTTGGGAAGACACGATTGGGAAGACGTTAAAGAATTCATGGAACGTGATTTGCGAGCTTTGTCAAAGTTCCTCGGAAATAAAAAGTTCCTTCTGGGAGATGAACCGTATGAAGACGATTGTGCCATTTTTGGAGAATTGTCACAAGCAATGTGGGGAGCGCCTGGATCTCCTTATGAAAAACTATTAAATGGTGAGTTTAAAATATTTACTTTAAAGCTTTTACAGTATGCAAACACTATTATTATTTGAAATATTTAAGACATTGAAATAAAAAAAGAATTAATAAGGATTCTATATTAAAGTTATTTTATGCTTAATTTTTCAAATAATAAATTTTTAGGTGAATTGAAGAACTTGCGAGACTATTGTCTTCGAATGAAAGAGAAATTCTTTCCGGATTGGGATAAATTACTAGAAGCTGCGGCAAAAAATTGAAGCATAATAAATTCAGCAAATTAGACAATTTTGTTTTATTATCCAATAACAAATTGTTTTAAATATTAATTTGAATAAAGATGTTGAAACGTTAAAGTTTTCTTCAAATACACATTATAATTTACTTAATGTTAGTACTATAATTTATAATTTATTTATAAATTGTGTTTTTGTAGTACGAATATATTAAATGTATTTTTATTTTGGGGTTAACGTATTATTATTGAAGAGTTCAATAGTGTGTTTATAGACCTTTTCAGGTGCACTAATTCCCCACATAAAATCAAGATGATTCCAATCCAATTCACCTTCATTGGAATACACCAACACTTTATTGGGATTTTCATCTTTTAACTTATTTTCAAGCTTCTTTACGTCCTGCAAAATTTATTAAATTTAATCATTAATAAAAGTAACAGTAAATGCCTATATTTATTACTATCTTTTATTTCTGACCATATAAACTGTCATTTCGTCCAATTTTCCATAATACAAAGCAATTTTTGTTCTGATTTTACTTAAATTATAATCTTTTGATTTGTCCTCATACAAAAGAGGAATATCCTGATAGGAGAATAATGAATGGTCATAAGACATAAATCTTCTTCTATTAATGAGCTGCATGTAATGCATGATATTTTTCGTTGATGTAGCTGAAGGACAATGAGCTAAAATTTCTGGAAGACGTGTCTTGAAAAAAAACCAGGAAAAATAATTCGATTTTAATAACTCATAATAACACACCTCTAATTATGAATATGTGATGGTCTGAATGTTAGGAAAAAAAACTTACACAATTTGTCTCCTTTGGGCTAAATCCAACAAGGAAAAAGATAAGGTTTGAACAGACAATTCGAGATGTAAAAGTTTCTCCACAAGTATCAGATATTATTTTATAACCAGTTGTATTCAAATGGAATCTTTTGGGATTATCTCTTTTAAGAAGCTGAAATTTATTTTAGGATTAATTATTAAAAAATGTATGGATCATTGTATAGAGATTACAAATAAAATAATCTTTACTTTCGAAACTTCTCCAGCAGCGAAAAGTCTAATGGGACTGGTAGTGTCTGAAATGTAAGCAACTGGTGTGTAAGCTGCCATTAATTTAACTTTATCATTCACATTATCATGAGTGGAAGCGGCTATGAAGAATTGGGCTGTTCCTTGTGAATGTCCGACCCAATGCATATTTTTGAATTTTGAAACTTTTAAAATGTGATCAATCATTATCGGGACATCTTCAGTTCCGAATTCGTGAAATCTAATTTAAAAAATCGAATAAGAAAAAATTAATTGAATTTATGTTAAATATGTACAATAAGATAACTAAATATTTATTCCTTATTACGAAAAGTCCCAATATCTGTGTTTTCTTGGTACGGGTCTTCTCCAAGATAACATATCATCTCTATCTGGTTCATCAGATGCCTTTGGATCGACTATCAATTTGTTTGCATGTTGGTCGGAATATTTATTTCCTCTTGAATTAGGAAGCCAAACTTCATATCCTTCATCAGCCAACATGTGAGCTATTAAACAAAGACATTTTTTAATTTTTTAATATCCCTTGTATCCCTTGAAAATAAATCAACCGTCGTCCTCCATCTAAATAAGATGTTCGAATGTTACGTAAAGCTCTTCCTGGATCGTGATAGAGCCAATCATCTGAAGAACATAGAAGGCCATGCATCACCACAACGGGCCCTTTGTTCATGGTGATATTCGAGCGATTTTTGCTTATTCGGAACAATCCAAGTTTGTATCCAAACATAGCCGTACCTTTGTCCCCTGACTCTACGGTATGAAATTCTGCATCATATCCAGCTTCTTTTAACAAATCCCTCTTAATTGCGAAAATAAATTTTATTAATTTCTCTGAAGCGATCTTCAATTCGATAGATAATAATACAATATAATCGTCATATTCTTAATTTTGCTTATTTATTTTTTAGGATCGATTCTCCAACGTACGGTAGTAAAATTTCGGTTTTTGTACATGTCTCTTTTAGCAAAAATTTCTTTGAGTTGGACGACAGAATAGTGTGCACATGAATCCTTATGAGGTTTTTCCCCAGTTAAATCATAAGAGTTCGTGCATTCACATTTGAAAATTAAAAAGAGAAAGAATGTTAAATGAATAATCAAAAACTTCATGGTAAAATCCATTTGAATACTAAATATTTTAACTTGTTTTACAAAAATATATTTTATCAGGTGTGGAATAATTCATCTAGGTATTTAGTATACAGATACAGCAGTAAAATATCCAGACACAATTTAATATTTTTATTGACTATTGCATATTTAGTGTTTTCATGATATTTCAAAGTTAAATGTGTTTTTGTTAAAATAATATTTATGGAGAATTGAACAATTACTGCCATTTACATTTCATGGACATTTTTGATAATAAATATTATGCCAAAATAGCGCATTTTAAATTATTAATACACAAGGTATTTTAGTAGGGATAAAAAATTATTGTAAAAAATGAGAATTATTGTAGTACATATATTTATGATAGTTGAATTCGAATATTTATCAAAAGATTTACAGATATTATTATTTTGAGATGCGAACCTTATGAGAAAGGAATTTATTGAAAATTTATTAATTGCATTAAAAGTTTATAATTATGGTATATTTTGTATCATGATATTTATTATACAATATAATTTTGTCTCTAATTCATTTTTTTGTTAAGCTATAATTATTGAGATGATTTATTGTGGGTTTATAAAGCTTTTCAGGCGCGTTGACATGAGAGAGATTTATTAATAAATTATTAATCAAATATAGTTTGCAGTTTTCATTCAAAATGTTACTTCGCATTTATAGATTGTTGCTGCATTATTTCATGTATATGTCTAACTACCTAAAATTTTGTAGATTTTTAAAAAATTTATTGGCTTAGGAGAATTGATGGCATTATTGTAATTAAAAGGGCATTCTGAGTAAAACAGCTTGTTATAATATACGAATTTATCAATTTGTTTACATTATTCAATACTAATGCACATTTTAGTTAAATTAAAAACAAGTTATATTTCATAAAATTGAAATGTTTAGATTAAATACAATTCTTATTTCCATTTAATTTTAAAAAATTCGAATGTGCACATACATAATATACATTCATATTGTACATTCAACATTCCACACTTTTAAGTTATTGTTAAATTAAATAACAATAGGACTAATGGAAATTTTATGTTTATTTTAACGTGACAATAAAGTAGCTGGAGTCACGTTCAATTAAATTTTTTAAAGGGTTTTCAAACTTTCAATTCGACTAACAATGAAACAAAAAGAGAGAGAGAGTAAAACCCTGACAATGAGTTGATATGATCAAATGGACATTTAATTGTTTTTACGATGCATGTTCAAAGGTAGTTTCAATTAATTTTAATTCCACTCAATCCTTCATGAGGACAAGTTGATAAAATGATATAGTTCTTTACTTCATGATTAAATACCTACTTACTTATTTTATTTAAGTAATGTTACGTATACATAAAACTAATAATGTTATTTTATTGAGTAACATTATACTAACAATAAGATAAAGGTACATGTAAGGTATGTATTATGTAATAGTTTGAAGATACGGACAACTCTTTACTGGAATATAATACTCGTACTTTAATAAATACCATAATGCAGGGTGTGAATGTGTCCATATATTTTTTCCTTTACCAAGGACTTTTCTCTCTGCTAAACTCATTGTCATGTCCATGGCATATGTTTATCCAGAATTGAACCACTCCTATTCAACGGCTAGCCTCAAATATCCACAAAACATGCAAATAGTTTTCTAACAAAAAATTAATTAAATGTATCTTCTCACCATTTCACATTTTCCCCTTTATTTATAAAAGAAGATACCATTTCACTTTCAATGCCTTTCAACTCGACTTATCTCAAACATGGTCAAATTTTCAATTCAGTATATGACCACATGCTATGCCCATGCAATCCAACATTATAAGGTCCTATGTATATAAAAATTTGTTTATGTAAAGAACTTGCTTCAGTTTTATCCCCATATTGTTATATGGGTTCCTATCTTGAAAACATTTTTGACCAGCTTCAACTTGTATGTATTTTTACATAAAATGAATTCATTGGCCTTTACGATTTCTTATATAAGAGCACACATTGTTTATAAAATGTATCTGCTCAATGTTAAATATTCTTGAATTTGATTGGAGATAACCCTATGCTCCCTCACTGGCCCATCCCATTAATTTGTGAGAGGTCGAGTGAGAAGCATCTCTGTCTCTACCAAGCCAAAAACATTTGATTAACATTGAATTTACTAAAATGGCCCGAATTTTATACACCTGTGTTGACAGCCCTCCTGGCCGTGCTGTGGAAATGGCACTCAAATATCTTAATTTGACTTATACGGTTAAAGATGTGGATTTCGATACCGGAGAACATTTCCAACCTGAATTTTTGAAGGTATTAAAAATATAAAAACAATAATTTTTTATGAATAATTGAAAACACAAGAAGTCGTCAGTTTTTGGAGGATATTTACATAATGTACATAATATGTAGAGTATTACATTCCATCTAATTTGTGTATGTAGATGTATCCTCAAGGAGAAATTCCCGTGTTGGACGACAATGGAACAATCATTGGAGAAAGGTAAAGATATAAGAAAAAGTAAATCATTATTCATTAGTATTTGATTAAATGTTTTAAAATTTAGTATTGCCATCATTCAATATCTTGCTGAGAAATATCCCATAGATGAAACTTTTTATCCCAAGAATCCGGAAGAAAGAGCAATTGTTCATCATCGCTTGGCTTTCCATCTCTCCATTTACTACCGGAGGATTCACGACTACATGGTGTTTATTAAAACATAATTAATTAAAAAATTATATTATAAATAAAAAAAATTAAAAAATTAATAGCTATAATTTATAGTGAAATAAGTATTATCACTCTTTGATAGATTTTGCCGATGGACTATTACGGATGCAAAAGAACGGATGACGGTTTAAAGAAAACAAATCACGCACTTAAAATATTCGAAGCATTTTTTGAGCAAACTGGATTCAAATACGTTGCTGGAAGTAATTGATTACGAATTTAAAAATTAAAAACTTAAAATTGACGCTAATTTAATTTTAGTATAAATGTTATTAAAAATTTTGGGATAAATCTAACGAAATAATTAATAAATAGATAAAGTGACGATTGCGGATTTGCCCATGATAATGGGGACGGTGGCCTTGAACGCCATGGAATTTGATTTCACTCCGTTTCCCAAAGTCCTTGGATGGTACAAGAGCTTCCAGGAGAACGAAACTTTGCTTTGGGGTCAAGCCAAGATCAGCTTGGAGGGATTGACTTACTACAACAAAAACCCAAGGGACTTGTCTCAACTCAAACATCCAATTCATCCCACTGCAAAATGTTAATTAAAACATTTATAGCAAATTCAATGTTTTGATTGGAAGGTGATGGTTAAATTTTAATAAAAAATACAATAAATTGAAATTACACTTATTTCTTTTGCCGATATTTCATACATGTAATATAAATAATGATTATTGTCTGTACATTAATGTTGGTAATTTGTATTACGATAAACACTTCATAGCACAGTGTCGAATATTAAATGTGTACATTTGGTATACCTCTACAGGTAGAAAGATAATTAAAGAGGCATAGTTTGAGTTAGGATCATTTTGCATTTTTAAACCTTAAACCTATACTCCAAAAGGAATCTTTGTTTAATTTGAAGACCAGAATATCACTTGTAAAATATTTTTAATTTTAAATAGGCAAGGAATGTAGAATACATGTTGTACAGGTATTTACATTTGACTTTCTATCTGCCCTGAAGGCCTTCTCGATTAGCCACAAAAATAGAAATACCCATACAAATGTATGTTATTAATACATGTATGTAGTATGTACTTCTATACCGTTATTGTTCGAATAAGAGCCTCTGTTCGAATAATAGCCCTGCTCGAATAAAGAGCCCCCCCTCGAAACCTAATTTTTTAATAAGAGCCCCCTATCCCGCGCATATAATTCAAAATAGCGTTCTGTCAAAAGTCAATATTACTTGTCGATTTAAATTTATTGTTTATTTCCAATATTTAAACAATTAAAATGTCATTAAAGAAGCAATATTCAATTTCATATAAACTTGATGTTATAAATGAAGGCTCTAGCAGCGATGAAGAATAATATTGTTGTAATTTGACGAAATAAATTTATATAAATGAACAATATTTTCTAAATTATTTAATAAGAGCCTCTGCTCGAATAAGAGCCCTGCTCGAATAAGAGCCCGCCCCATGAAACCTAATTTTTTAATAAGAGCCCAGGCTCTTAATCGAACAATAACGGTACTTTAAAAGTGCATTTTTGTTGTGTGCATGAGTTATAATACATGTGACTTAAAAAATATAAGTTATTTACACATTAATAAAGTACCAATTACTGGTTTCATAAATATGTCAAAGGTTCCATAAATATGTTACATCTTCGGAGGTAAAATTAATCCACAATTTATAAATTAAAGTAATTTCCTTTAATGTGAAATATACAAAATAAAATTTATTTTTACAATATTTTCTGACAGGCAATTTTGATTCTACTATTAAGTCTTGTAAGTTTGATACTCATCTACCATTTTATTTTTCCTTCAAAGCCAGTAATAGAAAATTATATTCAATATTTAATACCATACATGAGATATACAATATTGCTAGATTTTCAACATATTAAATTAATCCTTCATTGATAAATATTAAATAAAAATTTAACATTTAAATAGCGTGTTACTGTTCTCGAACTAAAACTGGTCTTTACTGCGGTTCTGCAAAATTACAAGGAATACTCTCCGGCATTTGCTTCAACAATCTTCTCTATTTGTGTGATAATTGGGATAGTCATATAACTTATAAAGCAAAGATGGTTATAGCATGTGAAAACAAATGTATTCAAAATCAGAATGGAGAAGGCTATTGCGATTAGATCACAAAATTTTTAAATAATACAATGTTAATTATTGTGCGGATTACAACTGAAAATTGAATATAATATGTATTGAGTATCGAAAATACATAATGTGCACAATAAAACGCAACAATGTAAAACTTCGATTTATTGTTCAATTAAATAATATAACGTAAATTATTTGCTAATTTAATTTAAGCTCGCATTTTAAAAAATTAAAACTAAAATATAGTAATTAATTATGAACTAATATTTTTGGATTTTTTGTATGCTAATAATTACAAAAAATAATTCCGAAAAAGCAAAATAAAAACAATAAAAAAGTTTTGTCCATTGATCTTCACAAGTCCCTAAAAATATTTTGTTTTATTAATGAGCATAATGCAAACGTGTTAAATCCATTTTAACACGCAGAGTTCAAAAGCTTGTAAATAATTTGATAATAAATTAAATTCAAAATATGAATATATAAACAATTCAGAATGAATTATGGTGAGCAATCCACGAAAACAACTTTAATTCTCATCAGGCCACGCTGGTGCGAATTCCCAATACAGAATTAAACTTTCTGTCGATAAACGTCTCATTTTTCATTCTCAATTCAGTCGAGCTCGGGGCGACCACGCGGTTTTGTGCATTCGATGGCGATCCATATTCATTCGAGGGAACTCCATATTCGCCCGATGGTCGATTGTGATTATTATTATTATTATTTTTGTAATCGTTCACATTATACACGGTTCCTTGGTGCATGGGAAGTTCTTTGTATCCCTGCGAGTCCTCGTCTTGCACTGCATCTTTGGTTGGCGACCATCCAGCGGATCCTTCGGCCCCTTCTTTGAAAAGGTCAGGGGGCAAATGGACATTGATGACCGGTTGGGGCGAGAGGTAATTGAACAAGAGAAAACTTGGCAAAAAGATCGGAATTAGATATACTGAGAACAAGAAGGGGAGAAGGAGCAATCCCAACTTAAGTAATTTAAGAGCTATAAGCCCCGTAGCACTGAATCCAAATTGACTCGTGTCTTCTTCACTGATGTCAAAAGTTCCTATTTAGTAAATAAAATTTATTAAGAATAATTATCAGAATGATTGACATCAGTGGTATAATTATGAATTTTTATTTTACTAATTTCATTACTAAAAATAATTAGGTTAAACTACTTAAAAATATTTATTTGTATAAATAAAGGAATATTAAATAATTACCTTTAAGTGGTCCACCTGGACCTCCATGACCTCCCGGACCTCCATGACCTCCATGATGATGATGATGATGTGGTTTCTTATGGAAAGGAGGAGGTCCATGGTGACCATGATGACCGTGATGACCGTGATGACCGTGATGACCGTGATGACCGTGATGACCGTGATGACCGTGATGACCGTGATGACCCCCAGGAGGCCCAGGACGATGATGATAACTATGCTTTGGTGGTCCATGATGATGATGGTGATGGTGATGAGGATCCTCTAATGGATAATCCCTCGGTGGTGGTTTTCCTGGTGGGCCATTTGGCGGACCATTTGGCGGGGCATTCAGAGGAGAATTCGCCAATTCTCCTGAATCCTTCGTCGTCAAACTTTCCCTTGACTGTGTGTTTCTTTCGTCTTCTTCTTCCTCCTCTTCTTCTTCACTCCCCGAATTTTCATCTCCTTCCTCACCCGATTTCTTCCCATCCTCCTTCTTATCTCCTTTGTTTCCCTCCGACTCCCGCACTTCTGTTCCGTTATTCCCTGACCCGGCCACTTTCAAAAAGTCTTCATAAATGGTCGTGAACTTGTTAAATACTTCTTTTCTCTTTTCTGGCCGTGGTTCATTATCACTATTAGAAGATTTCTGAACTTTATCTGTATCTTCTTCAACGCTTCCTTCTGCTCCAGCTACTACTGACACAAACACACACAGGAGGAAAAGTCCAAGAAGGATGCGAAACTTTAGAAATATAAATTTACTCATTTTGAACGGATTTAAACGGGAATCTAAGGGAAATCAGACGGGGAGAACGAGCCGAGACGTGCGGAGTGAAGGGCGAGACTCTGCATATATTAAAAAAAGGTTAACGAAAACGAGTTGTAAAGAATAAACCGGGTGGAACAATTTTTGAACTAAAGTGGGTTGGTGGACGTCGTCTGATTGTGAGTGTTGAAGACGCTTTGTTGGGATGTTGTTTCTGCCACTGCCCCACTTGACACACATTCCGGCCAAGATTCTCTCGCGGCCTCAGTAGGGCGAAATCCCTTTCAATCCGGTTTTACGTGAAATTATTGAACTTAAGCCCGCATATGTACATGTATGTACTTATACGTCCATTCACAACTCACAAGATTCATTAAACTGTACTTGTGTAGGAAAGTATCATATATCGACCACACATATGTATCGATATGTTAAAATTTCACAGGTACTGTATCTACTATCTACTATAGGTATATCTAGCTATATGTATCTATTTAACAAGTGTAGTAAGATTATTAAAATAATAATATATGGGCTAGTTTGGTAAAGATTGTTTTAAATATCATAGATTTTATTATATGGAAGTGTGTTGAATATTATTGAGATTTTTATATAAGTTCGTGCCAAGGGTGAATCTCATTGTTGAAGTTTTAACCTGAGCAAATTCACACATTCACTTAATTGCGGATGACTGAATGGAATTCATGCTTGACCAATATGGTCAATAATTTATGCCAAGTTCCGCATTCATTACAGACTGTAAAGTTGTAGTTGAGCATCTGCATAATAATTTTCAAATTGTTTGCATGCTTTTCCTCATTCTCATCATTGGTTCATAATCCTGTCCCATGATCCTGTTCCGAATGAGTGAAAACTGCAAAAATACAGATATTAACTTACATTACGTTTAATAACTCATATAACAGGATGAGCAGCAATAAAATATGTTATCGCAGTGTTTATAGCAATCCGAACATTTATTGTAACCCATATTGTACAATCTTCACCCACTATAAAAATATTTAATGTTTTTTATCATAGAAACATCTAAAAAAATTTAATGGCATAAAAGTGAATGAACAATTTTTTAATTTAATAATCAATGAATTGATCTTCATTGATTATTAGACATTAATTTTGATTCATAAAAGTCAATTCAAATTGTAAGTGAAATAGAGTAGTTTACCTGGACTTGTAGACACCCAGGAACCAGAAATGGGAGCCTGCATTGGGAAAAAACAAAAAGATGAAGTTAGTGCTTATTCTATTTATAAATTAAATTAAACACAAATTAATAAAGTCTGGGAAAAATAAACTTTATTTTATGAAATCAATCAAATTGTAGAAACCTGACGAAGAAAGAGAAAAGGATGAGGAGGGAAAGGAGGAGAAAGAGAAAGAAGACAAAGATCTCATCAACATTGGGGATGATGATGCCGGCGTTGTTCGACCGCCTTATCGAGGCAAGAAATCAGTTTCTAAAGACAAAGATAACGAAGAAGATGGAGAAGTGAAACTGAAGGCGGCGACCGCCTCCACTGCGTCCATTGGAGGAAAGAAGAAAAAGTCGACAGTTCCAGGAATTTCCAGCAACCTCAGAATAGGAAGTTCGACCAAATTGGGCGGCTCATCCTCGATGATGATTAACAAAAAGGGCGGAGCTGGGAAAGATAAATTGGCATCGTCACCTTCGAGTTCAAAGCTTAATCGGACAGCTTCGAAGCAGATCGGCGAAGGAGGTGGAAAGAAGCCAGCTCGAATTCACAGCATTATGCTCTCACTCTCCTTCAAGGAAAATAACAAGAAGAAAGAGAAGGCCAAGGATTGCTCAGATGGGAAAACTCCACGGGAACTTTGCGGAGAACCGAAAGACATTGAAAATCGACCTGCTTGGCGTCCAGTACAAAACAGTCCATTTGTTTCAGGGATTCGATGGGATCAAGGGTTTTGCAAATATTACACAGACATCATTGTGAAAGATGCAGAATACAAGAAATATCCAGGAGTTTACAATGATGTTCATTGTCCCCGATGCTTTCATAACCCCAAGAAGAAGGAGAAGATATCTCCCAAAAAACAAGATGAAGATAAAGGAGGAGAGGATGAAGAGTAAATCAACTCTAATCAACAAATCTCGATTAAATCTCTCTAAATTAAGTTTATGGACTATTTGTGCATTGGTATACAAATCATGAGTATTTTAAAATTTCTAATTGTTTCATTATTGTCAGTAATTATTGTCAGTATGAGGTAATTATTGAGTTTATATGAATCAAATAAAATGAAATTCAAACGCATTTACTATAATGTTTTACTCATTGTCGGAAATATTATCATCTTTAATGGCAAGCATAATAATTTTTCATATGAGTATTATATCAATAAGGATAAGGATTAAATACTAAAGGAAATATTTAAAATAAATTCGACAATTAATGCCAAATGTCATAGATTTTTTACCTGTTATAAAAATTTACATTTTATTTCCTTTCATGAGTTGCATATTCTATAAATTGTAAAAATAAATAACATTTTCAAAATTTTTGTAATCAAATAAAATTATCATAAATGGCAGACAGGAAAGTTAAAATTGTCGAAGATGAAGCCAAAGATGAACGTGGCGAAGAACAAAGACGAAATTCTGCTCAATCGACCGGAGCAGCTTCGACCAGATCTGGGCCAGGTGCAACTGAGTTAAATGTAACAGAAAGTGAAGAAGAAAGGCGAACGGAGTCAATGTTTTCAACAGGACCTTCAGGAGCTTCACAGGCACAAATTGAAAAAGAACGGAGGAATTTAGAAGGGGGAAAGTCAGTCGGAGGATATTTCATAAGAGAAGCATTCCAATTACAAATGGAGGAAGAACGAAGAAATTCCGCTGGTGGGAAATCTGTAGGTTATTCTACAAAAACTTCTCAAGAACCCTCTCAGTTTCAAATCGAGGAAGAACGAAGGAACTCAGCTGGGGGAAAGTCAATGGGAGGATATTCCAAAGCCACTCAATTTAAGATCGAGGAAGAACGAAGAAATTCCCCAGGTGGGAAATCAGTTGCAGGATATTCAAAAGCTCCAGAAGGATTTCAATTTCAAATCAAAGAAGAACGAAGAAATTCTGCTGGAGGAAAGTCAATGGGAGCATATTCCACAAGAGGAGCACCAGAAGCATCTCAAGCCCAAATTGAAGAAGAACGAAGAGCGTCGTTAACTCAATCAATGGGTGGTGCGCCAAGAAGAGGAGAAGATTGGATAGTTCCAGTTCAATCTGAAGATGATAGAAGAAATTCTGCGAGTAAATCTATTGGCGGTGCTTCAACTCAAGGGCCAGAAATGAGTCAAATGAGCACACAACCAACCGGAAATGCTAATGAGGACTATAGAGAAATGCAGGAAGACTCATCATTGTTTTCCTTTTTACCAGAAGAAGGAGTGAAAGCTCTGTTTAAGGAAGTTCTTCCGGAAACTATCGAACATTCCGACTTTTACAATCTTGTTATGGATGTCCTTTCTAGGTATTTTAATATTTAAATTAATATTTAATATTAATCAGTATTAACTTAAAATAAGTATTAACGTTTACTTTTAATATTGTTTAATTAAAATTTAATAATTATTATAAAATTTTTAAATACTTTTGTCTTTTTCTACAGTTATGAAACCCTTCCATCAAATGAATGTAACATGCCTCATGGGAAGAATTGTGACAAAGGCGGAAGTTTGTTCTGGTCTATGATGGTCATGGTTCTTGAAACTTTATTGGACAAAGCGAAAGGAAACGCTGCGGTTCAAGGAACTTTTGAAGAGTGCAATAACAGATCCGGTCCCCCTCCTGCAACTCAACAACGACCGGATGTCAGAGATATTCAAACAGATGCTCCAACAAGAGGATCAGCACCGCCTGAAGATCAAAACTCAGGAATGGAAAGAGGCCCTCAAGAAAGAAAATTTTCCGGAACACAATCAATCGGCGAGGCTGAATCATTGATCATCAGGGATCCAGATCAAATGAGAAATTTCAAAGATGAAAGAGAAGCCGAAGAGGTGAGAAAAATCTCCTTTACCAAATCAATGGGGGCAGCTTCTTCCAGAGGTCCAGATCAAGTTGGATCAAGGAGATATTCATCAGAACCACAAGGTGAAGAAGAGAGAAAAACATCTTTGACTCAATCAATAAGTGGAGCTTCAGCCAGACTTCCAGATCAAGTTGGATCCAGAAGAGATTCAAATGAAGAAGGAGAAAAAAGAAACTCCATTACTAAATCGATTGACCGAGCTTCCACAATGCAAGGGGTCAATCAAAGCTTGGCTTCTGTTCAAGAAGAGAGAAAATTCTCTAATACAAAATCAATTGGTGGAGCTTCAACAATGCAAGCAGCTGATCAAAGTATGATGGATGTGGATAGCGAATCTTCCAGACTCCCAGACCAAGTTGGGTCCAGAAGAGATTCAAATGAAGAAGAGGGAGACAGAAAGACTTCGGTGGCCAAATCAGTTGCAGGTTCAACAAGAGAACCCGTTGAAGAAAGCATGGCTTCTGTACAAGAGAGGAAATCTATTGGAGGAGAATCTGCAAAATTGCTAGATCAAGTTGGATCAAGGAGAGATTCAAATGAAGAAGATGGAATTTCATCAAGTGGGGGAGGATCAGTGCAACCAATAGGAGAAAGCATGGCTTCATTACAAGAACCGAGGAAGTCTTCCATTGGTGGAGCTTCAACAAGAGATCCAAATCAGATCGACCGAGACTCGAAAAACCCAGATGATCCAGAAAAACGAGAAAAGAATCAATAGAAGCAAAACTTGGAACCAACGAAGAAAAATAGCCATGGACCGATAAAACATTTATTATGAATTACTGTATTAAATGCTAAATTAATGCTATTCTAAATTAATTAAAAATCAATAATAATTAAATTAATTGGTTAACCTCCTATTCTCATTCACATTTCTTTTGAAACCCATTAAAATTCAATTCAATGAATAAAACGAGTATCGATCAATCAAATTAAAATCAGTTTTGTTAATGTTTTACTTGTTATTTAGATTAATGACTGAATGCATAAATGAAAAATGAACATTTTAATGATTTTAACCAAATTATTTAATTTATTTAATTGGAATGATAATCGCAATCGCCAACAATTTTCAATTCGAGAAGTCATAATGGCGGCTTTTTTCAGAATTTTGCTTGAATTGTCTCGAAAAAACTTCCCTCAATTGATTGGACTTTTCTTTGTCTTCTTCCGAAGTTTCAATCTTAAGATTTAAAAGATGCCTCGGTCTGTGATCGAGATCCGTTTTAGTTCGAATATCCACCGTCGGCGTGTATTTACTCGTCTCCAACGTTTTCCTCCGCGATACGCCAATTTCATGTTTGAGGATCTCAGCTTCGATGCCATCAGCATTTGAAGAATCAACTGCCCCTTTGATCTTCCTTTTAGCATTTGGCCCTTTTATGTCAATGAGTAGAACTGGCATAGCCGCAATGTCAATGCTCTTCCTGATTCTTTCTTGGTTCTTTGGTGTAATGTCGTCGGATGCGGTAGAGTCATGGCGTTCAGAATTCCCAGGTTTGGGATGTTTATTCCCTTTGTTCTTGTTCAATGGCGGTTTAGAAGCTTTTTCCTTTTGAAGCTCAGCTTTGTACGCTTCGATCAATTCTGCATGTTTTTGTTGGTCTGCTACTTCTTTGGCGTGGGCAGCAGCTTTTGTGTTAAAATTACCGGGTTTTTTGTGTTCGGCTGTTATTGGCTTGTCGTGGGGTTGAGCATTTGTATTTTTTCCCGGTAGTCCAATAATTACTGCGAGAGGGTGAAGACCTTTGAGTTCAGCATCTAGCGGTGAGGGCGGAGGAGATCGCGGACGTTCCGGGCCCGGGACTTTCTTTTGTACGGGTTTTGGAGTTGAATGAGCTTTTTCATTGGCCTTCTTCAATTCCACGCTGAATTTTTTCCTCTCTGCTCCGTAATCTTTAACTTCGTAGTTGTGCGGCCCGGCGTGTTGGACTCCATACTCTTTCTTGTACTTGTCCTGATTATCAGTATTCTCAAAGAAGGAGGAACGTCCTTGCCAACTTTTCATATAACTCCCGGCTTGATCTTTCTTCTGCTGTTTCCCATGACTCCCGGTTTTATTAGTGGCTTCTAATCCAGTAATTAAATTATTTTAATTATTATATTAATTATTAATTATTTTTTGAAATTTTTGAACATTTATTTCAAAAGCCCGAACTGCTGTTGTTGAAGAGCTATGTAATTTTAAAATTGTAATTATGGATTTGAAACTAACCGCTAGCCTTCGTGTCTTTTGGCGTAGCATTAGAAACTCCTGCTTCTTGTTCTGGTTCTTCTTCATGTTTAAATTGAGCTTCGCTCGTAGTCCGATCGTCGTCGGTCACAACTCCCTCAGATTTATGATCAACCTCCTTCTTGATATGAATGAACGGCATAACTACAAAATCCTGTGATGGCAGAGCATTAGGATTCAAAAATGCCAAATTGATGAAATTGTTGGATTTGTGAAAATCTCCATTCCCGAAATCTTCCAAATCATGCCCTTTTTCTAAACATGTTCCATCATTTTCAAAGATTTCCTCGCTTTCTTGGAAATCTTTCCAGGATTTTTCAAAACATTCACGTTGAACGTATTCCGGGAGCATTGGAAGCCCTGGATAATTTTTGCAATCTCCTCCCCCTTGATGGACATGTTGAGAATTTTCCATTCCAACCTTGTCCAACTTTTTGAATATTTCAGAAATGTTGAATTTCTCTTGTTTATCTTCTTCCGACTCGATCTTTATTCCATATCTCCATTTAGTCGGCGGCTTCATTACCTTCCTTTGGTCTTCCACAAGATATGCCAAATCCTCTAAATATTCCGCTTCTGAATTGATCGAATTGCTGGAGTTTGACGCAACCATTCGATGCTCCACTCTTTTTAACCGCACCCAATGGATCAGTTTGTCCCGGATGACTCCAATCACGACAATCACAATGTGCATAGCAATGACCAAGAGAATCCAAATCCCTGCGTGAACATATGAATCTCGCCAATTCTTGTCCCAGTCCAAATGAGAGTAAAGAACCATTCCTCTGTATTTGGACAATATGAACCTGAAAAATTAAATAAATGACCATTAAATAAACAAACTATTTTTAACATTAAAGTGATTATTTATTTGTGGTACACGTGGTACATTATTTATTTTATTGATTAATTGAATTAATTTAATCATTACGTAAACACGAGATAAAAGATGAGATAAAGGACGGGGTAAATGAAGTGAAGTAGGCGGATTGGAATGGAGATTAAAATGACATCCAGAAGAACTGCGATGGAGGAGAATAAATGAACGTCAGTTTTGTACTTGGAATTGTCGTGGCTTTCTTGCCCAGCGCTCGTTGTTTTTGGATGATCTGCAATCAAAATTAAAGTACTGATAGTATTTAAAGGTAAGTTAAAAGTGATTATCGAGCTCTTATAAAAATTTTACTTAATTTCTAATGATAATTAAGAATTTTAAACTTTTACTTCTATTGAGATCAAGAAAGAGTGAGTCAAAGGCTGTCGCCAGGGTTGAAGCAAATGTCATGTTCAAAAGTGTCCAAATTAAAACTTCCTTCCTGGAAATGATTCCAGGATCTCTCGGGGAGAAGATGATGTTCATTTCATGTAAATAGTCGATGTGATCTTCAACCCCGGGAATGTCTGCATGTTCAATTATAAGTAATATTATAAATGGAATACAATTAAATTTATAATAAAATAAAAGGATATATTTGATAAGTGAAAAGTTAATGGAAGTTATCCGCAATTTAAAAACATGTCTTTATCTTAATTTATTCCTACCATAAATGGCATCTGCATCTTCAAATTGTACTTCCTCAAGATCAACTTCCACTTCGATTTCTGGAGCTGCCACTGGAGGATGATCCACGTAGTGATGTTCTTCAATCTCTGTAGGGATTTTCTTCTCTAGGCGGCCTTTCACAGAGGCAAGAGCTTTAGCAACGGTCGGGAAGATTTGGCGGTTCGAGTGAGACACGAGCCAAATCAGTACACAAGCTATCATTTAAAAATTGTACATTTATAATTATTAATGTACTAAAAGTCATAAATATATCTCAAGATTTCCAATGTTTTTTTACCATAAACCAAATGGAGAATGATGTTCCAAATTTCAAACAAGTATAAAAACCGCTCAGCTTCTCCAATAGCCAAAGTAAGAGCAAAGATGAAGATCAAAGTACTTGTGATAAGAATGATGAAACGGTAGACCAAATAGTCCATGCAAATTTTCCCGCGTCCATCCTCCATGATCTCCCACTAAATATCAATCATGTTAATAAATTAAAAACAAATAAATTCATTATTTAATTTTAAGATTTTAATTGCATAAATTGTTGTTCAACAATTCAAAACTTACCGCTGCATGAATAAAATAAAAGGTGTCGGTTCGGGAGAGAAAAATTGATTCAAAGAAATTGAGCGTGGTTTTGGAGCATGCCACAATTTTCTCATTTTTGGTCTTTCGATTCGAGGTTTGATCGAGGAGTTTGAGGGCGAGTTCGCGGCGCCATTTTTTCCCGGCTTCACTCTTCATTCCCGGTGTTTCGTGGATGTGCATTGGGATGATGGAGAGAGCTCTTTTGCGGCGGAGAGCTCCAACGTCAACGTCGATCTCCTCCTCTTTGTCATCAGCTTCCAACTCGTCCTCGTTTTCGCTCATCTTTGAGGATGCGGAACTCCGCCGACGCTTATCTTTCTTTTCCTTCATCACCACTTGGGATCTTTAATGAATCTAGGAAATTAATAGAAATATTAACTAAATACTATATTGTGTATAATAATTAATCTAATTCTAACATTTACGTTAAGAAATACTTTTTTGTTAATATTTATTTAATTATCATCTTTACCAAATAATAGAAACAAATACGCGATAATCAAATTGAACCCAATCAATGTGTCTCAAATAAATCGATTTCTTACTTCAATAAATATTCAACGTTTTTCTAACGAATCTCCTCATTCGGGTCAATAAATCTTCAATTTTTCCGTCAATTTTTTTTATTTTACAATAAAATTTTGAAAATAATAAAATTTTTTGACAATTTCTGAGAAATCGATGCTCAAATTCCTTTCAAATTTCCAAGCAACAATAAACGATTAGACCCAAAACCTTCAAACTCACAACATTTCCATTTTGACAAAGCAAGAGTTAAAATGTAAAAATCAAACGTTTCTTTCTTCCTTTCCTTTCCTTACATTACACAATAATTTGTTTACATTGATAAAAAGAAAGTCGCTAAATTTTAAGTCATTTACAAGTATCAAGTAGCTCATTGGCATGTAATGTAACGCCATTTGTAACTTATTGTTAGGTTTAACATTTTAATAAAAAATATTGTAAAGCGTGTTTGATCCAACTTAAACCTTTACATTAATTATTTAAAATTTTAATTACTAAATTATAAAAATATTATATTACGTAGTGTAATGTAATGAGTAGCAAAATGAGACGAAAAAATGAAGTCAAACCCTTGGAAGTTGAACAACCTCTGACCACAACCATCGAAGTAAAACATGAGGAAATTAACGAAGGAACCCAAGCTGAATTAACCGACCAAACTGTTCGAAACATCCAGACTGAAAATGGTACTATTAATTAATTATTTTAATAACTAATGCATTTAACTGTCTATATAATTATTCAGTTTATTTAAAATTTATTAATTTAGCTTAATTTAAATTAAAGATCTTTTTCATAATAAATTGATTAATATCATTAATTTCAATTACACGTCCTCCTAAAAAGAAATTTACACTCGTGAAGAAAATCCCCGAAACTTGTCCGACTACGAGCTCCAAGTTAACGAAGAAGGGTTTTATGATCTTGTCCATATTCCCCAAAGCGGACGAACGGTGCGCGAAAGGAGCGAAATCAACAATAACATGGGCGAAGGGGCCAACGTCCGATATGACGACAATTTAATTGAAATTCCTGAACAACCGGACCAAGAACTCAATCCACAGAATCCTCCCGCTGAGGTGCCACCCGTCAATGAAACAACTTGGACAAGAATCATCAACCGACTCAAAAGGCTTGGAACTTTTGGGTATTTGAACAGGACGCTGGAACCAATCCCTCATTATAGGCTCACTCGTTGGCAAAATTCAACGTTTTTCCTTGGCGTTTACATTTTTGTATGTTGGATATTAAGCTAACATGTTGAGATCCAGTAAAAAAATTATGTTGTGACTAATTGAAATTAACTAATAATAATTCAGGCTGTTGGACTCTACGATTTGTTCGAAGTTGGGGGACAATCGATGCAAATGTCGACTCATAAGACTTTTTACTTGTCCGACCAACTCCCACAGCTCCAGATCCTCGACGAGCATTTTTACCCGACCATTTTTCTCTATTTGAATTTCCTCGTCATCCTCGTGGTCTGCTTGGGGATTCGCTATGCACTCGTTCCGCAATTTGATAAAGTCTTCTACTTTGTAAGCTATCAACTTTAACCCATTGGCCTTAATTGAACATTAACTATAACGTAAATTGGTGCTAATGGCTCTTAACGGTAAAAGGAAATTTTTTGATCTTTGACATTATTGAGCCAAATCATCTCACTCTCATTTCTCACACACGTGTTACACATTATTGCATAATTATAGTATTATCATTTTATGATCAATTAATTGTAGTGTGTAGTTTTGATTATTGAATTTTTAATTTTGTTCAAGTACTTGGACGCAGCTCGTGCTTATTTCATCCTTGGGGTTTTGGTCTTTTCCTATCAATTGACGCAATATGACAAATACGAACCTTCTGAAGTGGAAATGAAAGATCTTCACGAGAAGATGAGGAGCGAGATGCAAATTGTAAACGACTCAATACCTTCATCTTGGATCGACACTCAAATCCTGGTAAATTGAAGTTAAAATCAGAGTTCTCATTTCCCGCAAGCCGGCCATTGGAACTGAGATTTGTGTTTGGTTTTAGTTTGAATGCTGCGGTTTGGACTCACCGGCAGATTGGAATAAAGTTGAGGGATTTGGAAAAGAAAAACACAGGAAATCATTGACGGACGATTTAAACAAAATTCCCCTTTTTTGTCCGGATTTGCCAAAGGTTGATAATTTGCCGTTAATTACAGTTACTAATTTTATTTGAGCTAAATAAATATAATTAACAATAACTCTATACAATCATTTATTTGATAGTTAATTATAATTATAATTAATATTTATTTTTAGCTTGAAAAGGGCTACAATCACAACAATAGCCGCTATGGGTGCTATGAAGTGATTAAGAAATTATTTCGTACCGACCATTTCAAACTCCATTATCGGATATTCAAAACATTTATTCCCTTTGTAAGCCCAAAAAGAAACTAAAACGAATATTAACCAATTACAATTTATACACAATTTAAAGTTATGTATTTCAAAATAGCCAATTAAGCATTTAAATAAAATGGAATTTCTTTGCTATTTTAGGTCGTTTTTTACTTGTTATTAGGAACCATCTACTCCAACTTGCAATAAAGGGCTTTTACAGAATATATTACCTATGCGCACCTGTATATTCCAATATTAACATTAAAACTAAATTACAGTTTAGTTTAAAGTAAATAAACAAAATGTTCAATATTGTTCCGTATTTATTTAACGCTTTCATTAATTTTGTATTTATTGCGTCGAGGCGGTAACTGAAAAAACTGAAACTTCGAAATGGATCATTTTAACGTTTTTTCATTTTAACACCGGCTTTAATTTATTTCCCGCCCTTGTTCGTTAAGTGCTATGCCATGCAGTAAGAGTAAGACGAGGACTCTTCCAGTGGCAAGCTGGGAGCGGCTTTTTGACCAACAAAGCCGAACTTTGGTCATCCCTTTTTCACAGCTTTCCCACTCTCAGTTTCCTTCTCGTCCAAGAATGCGACTTGACACGGCCATTGCATTAGAACGTATTCAATCACAGCAGTTACCGGCGTTTCCTGACAAGATCAAGAGAAAGCAGTCATTATACACAGTGGAATTGGTGCGGAAGAACAAGCCGGAAGGGAATAAGAATAAATTGAAAGAACAGTCCAAGGTTCCCAATCCCAATAAGCCAAGTAGACAAATCATTGCGAGACCCACAGCCAATAAAGAAATTGTTGAAATTGACATGCTCGATGACGAGGAATTCCTCGAAGATCCAGTTGTCAAACTCCTTCTGCAAAATGCAATCCCCAAGAAAAAGAAAGGTAAAAAAGGCAGCTCAATGTCAGAGGAAAATATCATTTACACAGACAACAGAGATCTCTTGGAATCTCCCAGAGATCCTCCGCCTCCGCCAGAATCCCAAATGTCTCCAATAATTTCTCCATCAAAAAACAAGTCCATTAGCAAAGTCAAATCAAATACCTCAACGTATAGCAATAGACCGTCTGGGATGACAAAATGTAGGCAAAGTTCGGCAATTTCTGCCAATAATAGCAAATCGAAAGGTCACCGTCCTCCCACAAGGACAAAGGGTTGGACTGAATTGACTGAGAATATATCTGGAACTGCAGTGGTTGAAAAACCTAAAAAACCTAAAAAGATTGGGAAAAAAACAGCCCAGAGACTTTGCAAGCAATGGATGGTGAAAACCGGGCATTGGATTATTCTCAATAAGAAACCTTCCCCGAGATCTTTCTCAATTTCCCATCTTGGAAAGGAAATCAGTCAGGAGGAAAGCGGAGAAATCATTGGACAATTCCTCGAACGAATGAAATCAAAGAATAAACACGGGGCAAAGAAGAAAAATTCCAACGTTGTGATTTCTCATTACATCAAAAAGCGGCCACAGTACACGACCAGCGAGGAAAAGTTGAAGAGTTTTATTTATCGCAAGCCAGTGGAAAGACTTGAGAAGAAAAAAACAACTTCGGAAGCCAAACTCGACTCCCAACTCCGAAACATCATGGAAAGGATGAAAAAAGACAATGAGGAACCGATGTTGAAGCCGATCAAAGCAAAGAAGGGAAAGAAATATCTTTGGCTCAATAAGAAAGCCAAAATTCCAAAGTTAAAGCACGAAAAGAACCTTCAAGACATTTCCGTTCTTTGTGGCCTTCCGATCCTCAATTCGTGTTTGGTGATGCCTGAAGAAAACGTTTATCCTGAAAATGAGTTGGTTGAGTAAGAGCATTTAAGATTTGCATATTTAATTTTGCTTGTACATAATTACATATTAGTATATCATAAATATTTACAAATATATTAATAATAAATAATGAATAAATATAATATTTTTTAAATACGCTAATTGTTTATTCAGTGAAATGAATAATCAAAAGCGACCAAATGATCACTCGGGGCTTTGGACCTTGGTTGATTTTCGTGGATTTAAGGATTCCCAAATAAAAATGAAATATAACGACAAGTTGCATCGAATCCATGTGCGTGAGTAGTTGAGTTATATTTTCATGCTATCTTACCTGTGTAGATTAAATTGTAGGTAGATAATATAATGTGCATAATATTTTAATACTCGGTATGTTGAGTATGTATGTATTCCTAATTAAATACCAACAAATTAAATATTTTAATTGTCATTAGATGATCGGGAAGCAATTCAGAAGTCAATGTAACATTGCACGGCGGTTGGAAGAAAAAATTCCGATTCCTCAGGGTGTTTCACTGACTCGGTTACGCATTTCTAAGGACCCAGAGGGAATCTTCCTCATCGAAGAACAACAATATTAAATATCTGTAGTTCACTTTATGACCTATGTGACTATCATCTTAAAATTCTCTGATTGTCATCATTTTTATCATATGTATGCTATAGTATCATAAATGTATCTTAATTATTGCAGTTATGGGTTAATTGCAATGCATTGTGATCATTGTTGGGGTAGTCTGCTATGCATCTTAAACACACGATTATAATACATATCATAATTACAATTGTAAGCAAATATGAAGACACACCACAATACCAATACTCAAGAATGCATACTAAAGCTACATAAAACCAATTTCAAATTAGAGTAAATTCTACACAATCGTCAACATTAATTATATGTACAGGTTGGGCTTCTAACCTTTGAGCATTTACAATCGACTCTAACTTTAATGTTTATGAACGAATATTTATCAAAATTTAATGACTCACTCTTTAAATATCATGTTATAAGAGTATAACTTTATTTTAAGATTTGACCTCCGTTGACCTCAATGCAGTGAAATATCGAAAACTTCGACATATTTAAGTAGATGAATTTCTATAAATTTCAATGGTAGCAATCGCTTCATTGATTCTTTAACTTAACCCAAACGCTGGATCCTGGAATACAATCACTGAACAATCACTGATTGCGATTTAAACAATGAAAGTTGAAGCATTTGAGGAAATTCCCTTCTAGACGCGTAAAATGCATGTAAAGTTGAGTTTTGCTGTTGCACTGGATTGAGGTCAACAGAGGTCAAGTCATAAAATATAATTTAACCTTCAATAACATGTTATATAAAGAACATCTCAGCATAATTTGATAAATATTCATTAATAAACATAAAAGTTATCTTCGATTAAAAATACTCAAAACTTAGCAGCCCACCCTTTATGATTATATGTATAATTTAATAAAATCCATCAGTTTTTTGTCTTGGATTGGATTAGAAATGATTGGAATATAATTATTATTATTATTTATGCATTTCTTTAAATAATGTAATCAGGATTTTAATTTTATGGTTAGTTTTAGAAACATAAAATTAAAACAATTTCGAGTTCTCTTGAAATTACACATTTTGGTTAATTCCACTAATTCGGTCTAATTTTCTAAATTGTAAAAAGATTATAAAATTAATTTCTAAATTTAAAAGTGTTAATTTTACATGACTGTTACATACTGCTGTGAATGTCCTTGCCCAGGACAACTTGAAGAGCCGTATCATATGCCCGGGTTCGTTATAAAGATTGCAATATTTATAAAAATTCAAATATACTTGGTTCTGAAAATTATTTCCCATTTTCTCAACAATACTCGTTTTCCGTTTTTACCTGTGATGTGATTATAATTGTGATTGTGAGTATTTCTTATTTTTTAGATACTTGGGGCATATTCCAACATATCGTGATCGTATTGGAGGATCAATCGGTAATATAAAACTCTTATATTATTAATTATGCTCGTTTATGATTAATTAATTAAAAGGCAATATTTAAACATTGCTGGAATCTCTTGTTTGTTTTGCTGTATAGGGAAACTGAGCAATGACGCCTTTACTGATCCATGCACCGCTCAAGCTCCTTGTCCCATAATGGATCGACCCGTCAACCGGTGCGGACCCCCCACTTACTGCTGCACTGTTGATCCTGTCTGTGCTCCTCTTCCTTGTTGTCCACCACGTCCAAAGCTCTGCAACCCTTGTTTCCCAGCTCCAAGTGATTGGCAAGAAGGAAGTTGCATGGGAGCTCTCTCCAGCAGAGGATGCAACAAAGGAAATGAATGGAGTTCCACTGGATGCTGCGGAGGATGTTGTGACGAAAGAGCTCCACATATCAATCGCGGACCATACGTTTGCCCATGGTACAATTTTTAATAATTAATAATCAAATATGGCATTAATAATCAGTTCAGTAATTGCTAATTTTGAATCATGTTAATTAATGAATTTGAATTTGACTTGTAGTAAACCACAACCTGACACGAATGTTTATCGCTGCTGCGAAGCAATGAATTCAACTTATTTTGGTCATGTTCCTGGATTTGCCTTCCACAGCACTGGACGGACAACTGGGAGAGCGTCGTGGGGAACTAAACAGTACATTAAAAACTGCATGCTTTACAATACATTCAATCAGTGTTAATTATCGTGTTTATTTTTTTGAAATTCACTGTTGTTAATTTCCAGTAATCCTTTTCCAAATTGTTTAAGTTGTATGTTTTATGAACCCATGAAACAAATGTACCCAATATTTATATTTCAATTAATATTATATTTAATCACAATTAATACATATTTGATAGCTCACTCATAATTGGTTGAATAAATAACATTTTACTTAATTTCTATTAATGCTCTTGCTTACAAGAATTAAAATTTCCTGTGATGTATTTTATCATGAAATAAACCGTTCGTTTAGAAAAATATTCTAAATAACTAAATTATGTAATTACAAATACAAATACTGCAAATGCTATATTTTTTGTTAAAAAGATGAAACTTTTTAGGATTTATTATTCATGATTCATGATAAAATATAATTAATTATTATAAAGAAAATTATTTAGTTTATATTTTTAATTTTGGAAATTAAAGGAGAAAGGGCAATTGACGTCTTTGTATCCAAAAATGGACAAGTTCCGAAGATCCTCCGAGCATTTCTACAACAATGAAAGTAATCGCATCTTGCCATGGCTTCGTTCCAATCTCCGTCGCCGGAAGACTCATCGTGAGGAAGCAAAGCCTTGTGAGCATGTGAGTCCTCGTCTTCGGTCCAACTTCGGAATATTTGTACAATTTCATGAGAATGGCCTGACATGCAAAATTATGAATGGCTCCAGTCAGTTCAAATCTCTCAACCAAGGTCCTGTACCATCGTCCGGGTCTTTTGATTGCATCTCCTTCTTGTTTCGTCTTCGTTTCCTGTTGCTCGGCTTGACTCAGAATGTCATCAGCCAACACTACAGATTTTCGCATCTCCTTCATGGCAATCTTAAAAATGGGATTTGAGTTTAAAGCCTTGATTTTTGCTAAGAATCTCTTTACAGTGTTCCATTCATATCGGTCGATTTCGCCCATCGCATTGAACCTCAATTTCTTTTCTAAGAGATGAAATGGAATTTTGGCCTTGATAAGAGCCCGGAAGATTTCTCTCGACGTTGTTTTAACTCCAGCATGATGAAGAAGACGAATGTATTCAAGGGCCAAATCCTCATCATGGGGATTTTCTTCAAGCAACTGGATCCGACTTTGCTCCTCTGATGGAAGTTCTGCAAATGGAGATTCCTCAAATTGTTTCGGTGTGTCAACTTCTTTAATTTCAGGAATTCGACTTGTCGATCGAATATAAAATTGTGATTTTTTCTTTGCTTCTTCCAAAGCTCGACGTTTTTCTTTCAACATTTCCTTCATTCCGTGATGATGTTCAATTTCTCCCATTCTCACCTTGTGCCAAATATTGTGATTGATTCGACGATTGTCCTCGAAAAGTTTAACATAAGTGACATAATTTCGGAAATTTCGGATTGTTTCAGCCCGCGGATCTTCATAAATCTTTTTAAGTTTGACTTCAATTGGTTCTTCATTCTTGAGTGAATTCATTTCCTTCATCTCGTGAAGTCTTTTAATTTCTTCCACCACCATTGAATTGCTTTCATAAGGATTCACTCCAATGATGTCTTCAACTCCCATATTGGTATTCTTTTTTAATAAACTAACTCTGTGATGAATCGTTTCCTTTGCAATGGAATGATGTCTGTGAAAATGTTCAACAACTTCGTGGAACATTTGGTCCATTTCCCCCAACATTTCTTCGCCTTCTTCTTCGGCTTCGAAAATTTCTTCTTGTTCTTCTTCCATTGTGCTTTCAATATCAAGATCCTCCGCAGTTTTCTTAATATATTCCAATTCATATTCATCTTCGCCGTAATCTTCTGGATATTCAAATTCTTTTTCTGCCTCAGTTTCTTCTTCTCCTTTAATTTCCCCTGCTGATTTTTTCTTCTCTTTTTCTGCCTTCTTCTGCTGAAGAGCTTTCTTGCAGATTTTCTTTTTCGTCAAGCTTTCTTTCTTTGGTTTCTTTTTTTCAACTAAAACACGAGGCTTTTTCTTCAGTTTGATCTCTGGTGAATGATCTCTCAACATCCGAATGAAACTTGGCGGCATTTGGAGCCTTGATTTTAAATCTTTTTTCTCAATGTTCAACAATGAACGAATAGTATGAAAAAGTGCAACCATCATTCCTTCAAAGTGCAAAAGCTCTTGGTGAAACTTCTCGTCATCTTTCACAATCGAAGTTCTTCTTAAATTCTGGAAGATAAAAGGCGTTTTGTCGTCAAATCCTTGGTCTTTTTTTGGTTTAACATCAAAATCGAAATCTTCGTCTTCAACTGAACCTTCAAGAGATTTAATTTCGAAATCTTCCACTTCCTCTTCCTTTTTCTCTTCTTTCGAATGGTGGACAGTTTGTCTGAGGGAACCAAACGGTGAATCTTTTTCTTGCGAATCTCTTTCCTTCTTCAAGGCCCATTCTTCCAATATTCCCGTGTAAGTGATGGTGCCATTTAAGCGTCTTTGGAAATTGAGAGCATCTTGAATGAATCTGCTCATCTCGTCGCTTCCAGCAACATTCCGCTTTATTTTCCCTCTGTTGCAATTAGGACGTTTTAATTTTAAATTGGCCAATCGCTTCAACGGAGCATTTCTCATCTCTTCCAATTCCCTCTTATTCTTAATGTCATTGTACCAATCCTCGGTGTCGAGCTTTAACTGTGGGGGCAAATTATCAAACATGAGGTCAACCGTGTCAATCATGACATCTCCAAGTTGGTTGTAAGGTTTTCTATTTGAACTGAAAACGGCTTTCTCATCTGCTCCTTTGGCCTCAGCTCGTCGTTCCATAAGAGTTCCTTTAGACTTCTTATGGGCTATTTGAGCACTTTTGCTAATTTCAAGACAATGCAATGAACGTTCAGTCGTTGGAGCGATCATCCATTTCTTCATCAAATAACGAATCATTTTCTTCATCCGCTTTTCTGCCTTTTTGTGAGCAACTTCATCTTCGTCTTCTTCCTTTGGCATTCTAAAGATGAGACGTTCAGCATTGGCTTCTTCCCTCTTTACTGTGGCTCTTTTCTTGGCTCGTCCCCGCTCTCGTGATTCCGACCCATGGGCTTTCTTAGGAGGAGTAAGAAGAAAGTCGAATTGTTCAGGGAGTTCTTGCCCGGCTTTGGCTTGTTGTTTTAGGCGATCAAAAGGGTCGATGAGTTTCCCACAGTCGGCACAAAACGTGTTGGGGTCGTCTTTCCCAAATTGGCCGAAATCAATATTCCCAATGAGATCTTCCTCTTCTTCGGGGCATTTGGTGTGGCAGAAGCAGGGCCATCCTTTGTGCATGGGACATTCACCGCCATTGACTGAAGGGATTATTTTGACTTCTTCGACGACGGGTTTTTCGACGTGGGCGTTGGGGTTGCATGGATCTTTGAAACAAGTTGTTCCTTCGATTAAATACTCGGATGGGATTTTGTCGGCTGGTGGTGACTCTCTCAATGTCTTTCTCTTATACATTTTAACTATTAACTATAAATTGTCTAACTATTAGAGGGTTAATTAATAAATAAATGTTACAAAAATCTAAATAATACGTAAATGGAAACAAGTATTCGTTAGAGAGTATTTTAGAGAATTTGTTTTGATCAAATGATCTATAGTGATATGAGTGATATAATGTACAAATTATTTATAAAAAATATGGCATTTTACAAAATCACCGAAGGTCGATTAACGGTCCACCCTGTATATTAAGACAAAAATTCAATTTTTAAAATCTTCATTTTGGGAAATATTTTATTTTCATTTCTTTTGCTTACAGTTATAATCTTAAGGCAAAGAATAAAATTGAAAAATGGTGATTATAAAGATTTCGAACTTGTTTAATATGATTTTGCACACATGTGAATTTTAGTGTGGTTTTTTTATTGTCCACTTTGTGAAAATGCCTTATTGCATATTTTACATTCACACGGTTTTTCATCTGTGTGAATTCTCACGTGTGTTAATAAATGATCACTTCTTGCCTTATTTCAAATTTTACATATAAATGGTTGACCTGTGTGAATTCGAGTATGGGTTATTAATGCATCGTTTGTTGAAAATGTCTTTTAACACATTTTACACGATTTCTCTCTCTTGTGACTACTATTCTTCATTATCAATATGATCATTCATATGATCATTCATATGATCATTCTTCCATTCGAAGAAAAGGAGCTAGTTCCAGTGAGCTGAGGTGAGGTGAAGGTGAGGATAGGTGAGGGGCACGGGAGCTAATCTCCAGCCCTCACCTTTACAATTAATTAGCATGCCGTCGAGATGGCGACATGTGTGACGAGGATACTCAAATGAACATCCTCATATTTATCTGGCCTAGGATTAGGTAAAATATAGTTATTTAACAATGTATACTAGTACCTATTACGTATTTTATATAAATAAATAAATAGATAATATAAATGCAAAATTATCTAGGAAAGGTAGAACAATGGCTTTGTCTTAAAGTTTACTTAAACAAATTCTTGTTAATGAAAAAATAGAACTACCCAATTCCAAATTCCAAATAGATATTTTATACATGTCCTGTTTTTATAAATAATATCATTTATTTACATATCAGTAACAAAGAAAAGAAGGTTTACTATATAAAATAAGATGCTTAATAAGTTTAATAAGCCGCTTAAGCATGGTGCTTAATCAATTTTTTTATTCCAGCACTTGAAATAAACTTTACTGATGAAATAATATCCAATTTATGTATGTTTATTCTAACATTTACTTTTAAGAATGGTTTAATACAAAGGTTTCTTTACAATGCCATTACTCGACCACCATAAGTGAGATTTGCTTTCGGAGAAGAAATTGGTTTTACTGCGGGTTTCTTTGGCACTCCTTTAGTCATCATGTGTTTAGCCCGATATCCTGCAGATTGAAATGCACCTGTGGTTTTGTCATCGTTGGAATTGTCGATCTCTTTTGGCATGGCTGTTTTCTTCCTCTCGAGTGGATTCTTTTTCGCAGGGCTGTGAATGCCATAAGAAGAACCAGCGAGCCTCGGTGGAGATTTCTTAATTACAAATAATTCTTGCACTGGCAAATTTTTCTCCACTGGTGGTTTTTTCAACGTCTTTGGGACATTTGGAATCAAAATTTTCTCTCCCGGCTTTGTTTGTTCTCTGTGTGACATTCGTGACATTGCATTGGTTACAGTTTGAGCCTCCGCGTTGTTGAACATCTTTGGATGAGACAAATGACCTTCGACATAATGCTTTTGAATCAGCTTGGCCTTTGATCCAGAGTTTGTGGTCAAATGCAACAAGAAATCTTTTTCGTTTCTTGCAAAAATTCTTTTGTTTTCGTCGTTTAAAAGATCACCGGGATTTTGGACTCGACATTCTCCGATTGCATCAACAATAGCTTGAAATTTCTCATCCCACTTTGAACTCCTCTCCTCTTTGAAGATTGAATGACAAGGGAAAATTCCAGCCAGTTGAGTGAGCTGAATGTATTGGGAGGAATTTTCTGGCCGTGGTGAAGGATATTGAGAGATATAGTCATTCAAGGGCTCGATGATTTCAAAAACACTGAATTCTGAAGTTTGGGAGAATTGAGTCCCTTGGACCTTTGGAGCATCTTCGATTTCTTCAATTGTGATTGTTTCTTCGCATATTGCATTCTCATCAGAATCAGTATCCAGCTCGCTTTCGTCAAAGATGTTAAAGTGGCTGCTTTCACTAGCTTTTACCTCTGGTTCTAATTAATGAATAAATTAAATCATTCAATAACCCATTTAATTAATCTATCATCAATGAATTAATATTCTATTGTAATAATGTACATTAAATAAAATTAATGTGAGAACTTTGTTTGTCAAATGTGATTTTGTCCACTGACGATTTGCCAATTTTTTTGGTTGTTGGAATAGGAATCCCTGAATGGAGGGGAGAAGGCTTCTTCAATGGAAGTGTACCATCCGAATTTTTCATATAGATTTCTCTGTCTGATGTCCGAACAATCAAATTCTCATTCTCGTCAATATCCAGAAGCGATTCGATTCCTTTGGTCGTTGATGAAGTCTTTTTTGAAAGAAAGATGACTTCTGAAGCTGGAATATGTTTATTATTTCATCAGTTATTATTCCGTTTGTATAACTTAAGGATTAGTTTATTGAATTTATTTTATTATTAAATTAATCACTTGATTCTTTTGCAGGTTCAGTCATTGTAACTGAAAGAGTATATCTTGAGTCTGATAAAACGGTTTTAGGCAAAATCGGATCCATTGTAAGTTAAATGAGTTGTCTCACTTTTAAATTTTAGAATATCATATATTAAGCAATTTTGTGGAATTATAACTGAAATAAAGAACAAGATTGTCCATTTTTGTTCGTACAATATTACTTTAAAATTATTATACTTTAAATTTTTAGGTAAAATTTCTATGGATGTTCGTTTTTTAATTCATTGAAATGATGAGTCTGAATAGATCTTTATTGACTTATCTTTCCTTTCCATCATTTTTTATTGCAGAGTGATACCAGAGATGTGTGGGAGTGGGAATTGTGTTCTTGATGTATGGTATGTTTCATACCAAAAATAAAAATAATCCTTTTCAATTTTAATAACCCATTTCATTTATTTCTAAAGAGCATTTTACATTGTAATTGTATACTTGAATGGTAAAACATTAAATTATAATTATTTAGCAATTTAACTAACTCATATTTTATCTTTATAAGATGAATAATACATATTTATCACATTTTTGAAATTTTTATCAAAATTTATTATTCACATTATAAAATATGATAGGTTTAATAATTATTAGCGAATCAAATTATTAAGTTATTATTATGTTAAACTGAGTTTAATTAAAAAATTGATATTCTTTGGATCATCTTAAAAACAAAACACTAAAAACTTAAGAACTACAAAAGTAGCTTATTAAATCTCATCAAAATTAAATTATAATATTAAAAAACTAAACATTATTGTACTTTGGTGGAATGATAGGAAATTTGTATTTGTCGTGGCACAAATGAAGACCTTCAACTTTACTGCACTTGAGACTTGGCCCACAATCTTCATCTCTTTCACATAAGCAATGATCCTGCAAAGCGCAATGTTTTACCAATGGCCCATATTCCGCAACATTTCCATAGCCCATAAATCTCTTTCCAAAATTATTAAGGAAAACTCCATGAGGGTCGTATTTAACCATATAAGATCTGAACTTTTCAATGACATCTTCTGGATAAGTTTTCTCCCATCCCTGTGCTTCAACAATATGAGATGTAATTCCACTTGCTCCCCAATGACTTCTGGCGCCTAATCGATTTTTCTATAAAAATTAAATAATTAGATAAAATCATTACAAAAATTACAGATACATTGCCTGCAAAATTTTAAATAAATAAGGGTATAATTATTAATTATTTACAGATAATTGAGCCATAATTTGAAATCCAGTAATTCCCATTCTCGGTTGATTTATTGGATCATGTCTTCGCGGGAAACTCCAAACAATCGTTGCAGCTTGACGTCCATAATTAATTCGCAAAAGTTGATCGGAAGATCTCACAAATAAAATTTCAATTCCAATGAGCGGGAATGCCAAATCATAATCTCGAATGACCCGCTTGAACGTTTTGATAACTTCCGGAAGCCTCTCGATATCAAAGGAATAAATATAATATTCTGGATAGAAATTCAAATTCGTTGGGACATGTGACCAACCACAATGAGGTTTATTGTCATTTAATCCATCATCATTTCCATCACAAATTGAAGTAATGAGTCTGTGGGCATATCCAATACCCGGATTTGTAAATTTCCCTTCGTCCGTCATGATTGTCTCTTTGATTGGGATTTTGTTAAGGAAAGAATAAAACACGTATTTTTCAACCCATTTCATGAAAATGTGCATGTTACTGGCTGCAATTACTTCATATAAATTGGAAACCCATTGGGCCATTTTGGGTTCAAAGTTTGGGAAAAAATTTGATTTGGCATTTCCTGGAGTATCTGCAGGAAGGAATTCACCTTTGGCCACAACAACTTGTCCCATATTTGGGAACCAATACATTTGAAGGAAATCGTTTGTTCGAGCCAATTCAGCAGCTTCGTTAGTTAAAAGGATTTTATCTGGATATGGAATATTGGTCATTCTCATTTTAAACTCTGGTTGTAATTTCAACTTAACTTCCACAATAATTCCCAATAAGCCCAAATTGACCCTGAAAAGAATTACAATAAAGAATTAAATAACAATTAAATTTTTGTTAAATTCTATAATAATTTATAAAAAATAATTAGTTAATTAAAATAAAATATTCATAAATTCATAAATAAAAATGTAATTGGATAGAAATTATTAAATATTTAATGAATTTTACCTAAATACTTGAAGATCTTCTTCTTTGTCAATCACTTTGATATTCCCAAGCCCATCCACAATGGTGAGTTCAGTGACGTAGTCAGACAAAGCATTTGGATGTTTTATTGATGAAGTTTGAGCTCCGATTCCCAAAGAACCCCCAACGGTAATTCCACCAAATGATGCCGTCAGTCCGGTGGTTAAATTGTATTTGTTACATGCTTCCAACAAAGCTGTCAGTTCCGAACCCGCCCCGACCCTCACACTCCGCTCTTCAACGTCAACATTCGCATAATTAATCTTCTTCATTGACACAGGAATCCCATCAGTGCAAATTGAATCTACGATTGAATGTCTTGAACCAAATGCTTTAACTCCAATGTTTTCTGACAATGCTTTCTTCACAATGTTTTGCACCTCTTTGATAGTTTTTGGATGTTGGACGGGATAACATGACTGGCAATACATGCCAGTTTGAAAAGATGTATAACCAAATTTTCTAAATATGAATAATTAATAAATTAAAATTAAAAACATTTAACTTAATTTAAACTAAAAATTAAAATGAATTTAAACATAACAAATGCTACATATTTTTAATTTTTAATAAATAATTTTTAAACTCACCTTTGTTCACATTGATTATTTTTTAAACTTTTAGGTCTCGGTAAACTTGAACAAATTCCTAAGCATCCTAATAAAAATAAATAAAATAGGAAATTGCTAGATATTTTCTTCATCTTAATTCCTCAACTAGAAGTTTGACTCTGACCAAGAATTTCCCTCGAAATCCCAAACAACTCAATTACAAATAAATTTACAAATAAATCGAGTAATTTTGCAAACGAAGGACAATGGCAATAAAAGGTAGTTTTAGGGAATTATTTCCAATCGAGTTAAACAATCGTGGCGTGTGATTTCCTTTATTATGACTGGGAGTGTGTGTGTGACTTGTGACACATTGAAAAGAAAAAATATTATTACTTAACGAAGATTTGGGGATTTGACTAGACTGACGTATGTACTTATATGGACTCGTGTATAACGAATGCGAATTTTTTTTATCATATGTTTAATGAACAAACAGGTATTCTTTTAAATACCATGCATACTCATATAGAGATATATCGATTTATTCATATATTCATTATATAACATCGGAAGTGGCTTTAGCTTTTAGTAAGATGTGTAATAAAATGAGATAATGTTAGGGAATATTCAGAATGTGAGTCTTTGGGTTAGTTAGGGGGATGTTTAAGGACAGTGAGTGAGCGAGATTGCTTAAGGATGCATTTTTAATGAAATTATGTAGGAAGAGTGTTCAAAGTGGCTAAATGTATGTAGCAAGTAGGAAGGGGGTCGAACGTGTCCAAATTCTTCCTGTTCTTGGGCCTCTCAACAACTCAACAATCAAATTGCCAACGACCTCTCATTAAAGGAATACTCAAAGACATTCCCTCAGCTATGGATTTGACTTTCACTATCTGATTGCAAACTGACCTGGCGTCTCTGCCTTTATTATCTCTTATATTCATTTTTTCGGAATTTTTACCATACGGTTTCATTAATTATTAAAGATAAAAATTAATATTTTTTATTGAAAAAATATATTTTTTGGATTCTTTGAGTATTTATTTTATTAATTTATGAATTACCACTTTGTTCTTTATATATGGCTCATCCAATTTAACATGTTGAGAATTGTGAAGGATTCAATTAAACTGATTTGTATTTACAAACAAACAACTTTTTGACAGAATTTGTCAATTCTAGGTTTAACTTACAATAATACATACCTAAATAAAATCACGAAATTTTGTTAGATAAGAAATCAATCTTTATATACTAAACATACAACTACAGTATGTAAATATATTAGCATGGTGATTGCATTATAAGAATACTTTCGATTTTATTGTTAATTGCATTTGCAGAAGAATAATTACCATTTGCAAACCCATAAACACAAACACTCCTATTAAATTAAGTACACGAACGGGTTTGATTCTTTTAAGATAACATATTGATTTTATTGATAAGAATACGATAAATTTCATTTAACTATACGATTGTGAAATAATTAGGTTTGGTAATTAATAAAGTTATGGTGAATTGTCAGATTAGACCACCCATACTCACATGTCAGAGTATATTACTTATTACGTTATTACACACAGATTTTCACATCTGAATTAGTTTGAATAAAAAACTAGTTTTGAAAAATATTTTTCTAAAAATTAATAATCATCTCAAGGAATTTCCATAATTACCTACTATACTTCATTCGAGCCGCGAACGAAAGTGAATTTGAACTAGGACGAGACGGGCCCATTGCTGGTCTTTAGTTATAAAATATCAGTATATTTCGGTAATCCGTCGACATTTAGCTTTTATTACAACAGTGTGGGCTCAATTAAAATTAAAAACCTTTTAAAATCATGACAATGACAGAATTTGGCATTTGCTACCCGATTCGGGTATTACCCGTGCCTGAAGGTCGGTACGGACGATCCGCTCCTGTACGATTCCGATCGCTTTCCGATTTTTTACCTTAAAATCAGGGCCCGTTTCGATCGCTTTACGATTTCATGCATTCCGGCCCGGTCGGTTTCCGATCATGTTCCTATTTCGTGTGTTCCAGACCGGTCAGATTCCGAGTCGGATTAGCATAGCTATGATCCCCAGGCACATTTGGGGCCCGGAGCCGGACAAATAAATATTTTTTTTAAAATCATAAAGAATCAGGCAAGAGAGGGAAAGAATTTGTGAAAAAACATTTTCATATGAACGTATGTCAAACTCGCCAACTTTTCCAAAATATTTCAAAAGTTTGTAAAACTCCTCCTTGCCAAAACCCACATTGTCGCAGATTTCTCGAGGACGATCGGGTTAATTAAAAAAAGATCCTGTTACATTTACATGGAAAGATTCCGGTCAGATTGGCATTTACAATTTAGCCCCCACTGTTGTAGTAAGAGCTAAAAGTTTGCTTAATAGCACAAACCCTGATATTTTATAAAGATAGATAGTACTTTTAAATATTTAAAATAATATTTTTCTTGTCTATTTACTTTGCATATTTTCCAGTGCACCATCGATTTTCTCTGAACAAATTTTTATAAATATAACATATTAATAATTGACTCATTTGATAATTTATTTTTATTTCTCATTTTTATTATATTTTAATTAATCACATATATTACATCTACATTTATTATATTAAATATTTGCCATTTGTTCAAATATTTGAATTAAAGAGCAAATAAATTGTTTATCAAACATTGACAATTTATATTAAATGTGGCCATTTTGTGGTAATTAGCACAATTTATTTTCAAATTATTTCTACGAAGTGGTTAATTATAATCCTGTAATTTATTACGTTATTTACCTTTTATACATTGAATTCGAATGATTAAGATTAAAAGAAATAATTTTGTACCGCAAAAAAATATTTAATGATAAAAATTATTATATAAATAATAATTTATCGTACATTGATTTCAGTTTCGATTTGAATTTCAATAAATGAAAATGGGAAACTTTCTCAAAATTATCTTGACCTGTTTATTAACCATAGACGGAATCCACTGTGGGTTCGTTCGGGTTACAAACAATTGTGGATTTTCTATCGGAGTTGGAACCAGAAGAAACGACGGGGGACCAAGTTATAATTTTGGATTGGGCTCAGGTCAATCAAGAGATCTGAACTTCCCAAGTGACGGAGTCGGATGGAGAGTTTGGGGCCAACAAGATGGAGATAATGGAGATTTTGCAAGTTTGGCCGAAGGAAATTTCGAGCGAAATGACCGACTTTGGTATGACATCAGTCAAGTGGACGGCTATAATCTCCCAATACAAATGTCACCAATGAGAAATTCTGGTGGTCGGTGTGAATCAGTTTCTTGCAATTTTAACCTCGACAATTGCGCGGATAAAGTTTACGGCGGCAATGGGAGACTTGTGGCATGCAAAAATCCTAACAGAGATGATGGGAATACGGAATATGTAAGAAGGATGAAAAGAGCTTGTCCGAATACTTACACTTGGTCAAAAGATGACCAAGCTGGAATGAGAGATTGTAATCCTGGCAATCAAGGAATTATTGTTAGGTTCTGTTAATAAAAATCCTTTCACATTGTTAATAAAACTATTAAATTGGATTATTAGATAATTATTGTAATAAAGTAAACTTTAGCAAACAATGCATATTTTATTATTATTTGGTCGATATGTTTTAATCAACATAATTTTTATTGTTGAATTCCAATTAAATTACTTGATTTCATTTTGTGCATATAAACATTCAATTATTAATAAAAGGTTAGAAATAATTATAGCAGCTATAATGAGATAGATAGCGATTGACAATTGATCGAAACTCAGAGCTTCGTTAAAATTTAGAATTTTGTTCAAACAAAAAATGGACGTTGATTTGTGGTATTTAATTGAATTCCGACTTCTCAACCCCATTTCATACATTCGAAGAATCCTATGGATTTATCATGAATCACAATTAAAAAGTTTATCAATGTGTGTTATTAGTAGTTTATTAGTAAAAAATTAATTAAGTAATGTTCATTTTATTGCTGAATTACTTAATGTTAAAAATATCTTTAAAAGGTGAGCCAAACTTAAGCGACATTCCAGATTTGGTAATCCTATTTCCACTCACAGAAGAAATAAAATTACAAATTGAATTTTCATCTTTTGAACTTAACAATTTTTGATAAAAACCATCAGGAACTCCAATGAACAAAGATTCAGTTGAGGATTCGAGTTTTTTAATTCCTTCAGAAATATCAACTTCGGTTCGATTTGGAAATTGCTGTAAGCAATGGCAGTAAACAATTAAATATATTAGGTAAGTGAATAATTAAAATATCGTTTATTTCATATATGATTTTAATAAAATATGATTGAATATAATTATAATCATAGTCTTGCATGAGATAATTGTTCAGCCGAAGTGACGTATCGATCAAAGTAAACATTAAAATTAAGATTTAAAAGATCAAAAAACGAGTGAATTGGCGTATCTCTCACTGCAAGGACTGAGGCGATAGATGAGATAAAAATGTAAAAGATCACTGAAGTTGTGATATAAGAAGAAATTATAATTATTCGGAGTGTGACTTTGTTCGGTATTTTGTACCAACCTGGTTATAAGATTAAAATTTTAAATATTACAATTTTAATTATATAAATAAGGTAAGCACTGTAAAATTTACCTTGTTGACAAATAATTGAAAAGGTCCATTGAAAAATATCAAAATCTTCCAATTCATAATCTATTTTGAGCCATTTTAAAAACTGAATGAATAAAGCGATCAAAAGCATTGTTGCAAAAAATCCTAACCATGCTCTTTTGCTTAAAGTTCCATGAATAATATTCCTTTTTGTTGAAGTGCGTTGCCGATAAAATGCCATCAAACTTTAATTTTTCAATGTTTAGTTAATTGAAATTAAGATAATCTCTAATTAATTAAGATACAAATTGAATTACGGAGTTGTTTGAGTCGCATGTAGAAATTTGAAATCATTAATGCGATGTGGAAGCATTTCTTGAGATGCTATGCTAATATCTGCAACTCCTTCTAATACCATTTTACCGCCATTTACGAATTGGCCGTTTATATCCATTGGATAATCAGCCTTTAATGCCTTTTCACTTTAATAAATATTAATATTGTTAGAATAATGAATTTTTAATTTTAATTCTATTTTATATAAATATATTTTATATACAGTCAAACCTAAAGTTGAATGCATCTCTTAATATACGAAAATATTCTACTTCAAATCCACTGATAAAAGTGAAAGATCCGTTCTCGTGAGATTCGATTTTTGTTGAAGATTCATATTCAGGAGTTCCCTATTTTTTAAAATTTTAAAATTCGTACCCAAAATTGTATTAAATATATAATTCATAATTAGTGATTTTGACCGCATTTTATGTTATTGTTATCATATTACATGAGAAACAGCAATTATTTCAATTTGAGCAAAATCATTTCTCTTAAGAATTAATTTTCTAAAGCTCTCATAATTTAATTGTTCATTATAAAGTTCAAAGCGTTTCAGTTCTTTAATTGTGTAAAATTGATAAATCGTTGTTTTATTATCGTTTGTAATGATTATAAATAAATTGTTATTAATGTTAAAAGAAGATTCTATTTTAAATAATATATGTTTAATTGTTTCTTCCTCTGGATGGTTTTCCAATATCAAAAATAACCAATTTTGGGAATAAATATCCATAATATAAATGTTCGATAAAAAAATTATTGTTTCTAAAATTGTTAGGTTGTTTGGACTATTTAAGTGAAAAGCGAATACAGTTGGTTCCTCGGATGAGATCGTATTTGATTGTTTCAATAGATTTAATGAAATGCATTTTTTATAAACGCTTAAAATTCTATTTACTGCACAATATTAATATATTTAATTTAAAACCCATATAATACAGTCCATACAAATAATTTAAAATAATTTATTACTTACATTTATTAAGTCTCATTAAATTGGTCCTATGTTGACTACAATCGAAATTTGGCTCAATTATGAAAATATAGCTAAATAAAAAATTAGGTGGAAATGTTGCAAATAATAACGAAAAATTAAAAATCATTTTTACTTAATAATCATTTAAATGTAAAAAAATTCTATAAATAATGTAGCAAACATTTAGTATTATTTAATTTTTATTTAATAATTATTCAAGTAAAAGTAAAATAAATTCTACTGGTAAATATAGTTTAAAAGCGTTTAATATATAATGATTAAATAATAATTATTATATTAATATGCTCGAATTTACGATAAAAAGACAATGCTTTTTAACCAACTTGATCGATAACTTTTCCAATAATGATATTTTTACTTTTGTTTGGTGACAAAACAAACTTGGTGGTAAATAAATTATTTAATAAGACAATTATTAAATAATTTATTTTCTGATGCGTAGGAAGTAGGAACATACTATATGCATGTACTCTTGTATGACACAACGTGTCAATCATCATTTTTCAATACTTATACCTTATGTTCCTTGCATATTTTATTATCAAACAATTTTAAAAATTGATGTAGAATAATCATAGTTATTTTATTATTCTAGCAAATAACTACCTACTTTACAGTTCAATCCGTTTGGAGGTTGACATAGGAGAAATGAAATTGAGTTAGTAACTTTGGATAATTCTCAAATAAACAAAAACTTATAAATACATAATTTGGCTCTTATAAAAGAATTGGTTTTACAAAGCCCCTAAAATTGTTGATTTTGTTAAAGCTTTTATGTACTTGTTAGGGATTTGGTTTAATTTTTAATACATATATCATAAATCATTTTTTATAATATATTATTATTTTACGAACTTTTTCCTTTCATATATTTTGGATGTGTAACTTCTTTCCAAGCTTTCGCACAATCAGGGTTATGATTATTGTTTAGATCACCAAAGATCTTGTCTTTTCTCTCCAAAATCGCTTCGAGAATGAGCATTTTGATCTTTTTGTCCATCATCTACATTTATAACTAATTAATATGTGATATTCTTAATTAAATGTTTTAAAATATTTATTCTATATAAGGTATTACCTTTGCACAAAGTAAGTCCAAGTCTTAAACATTATTAAATATTTAAACTTGATGAAAAGATTATGAGGGTGAAAGTATGAGTGTGAAAAGAAAGGGTTTTTAAAGTTCCGCGTGAACTACTTCTGCGCAACTTGGGAAATCATTTTGCCAGAGCTAATTTCCCTATCTCAAAAATATATCCTATTCTTTTGGTCTGGCCAAATATAATTTCCTTGGTCATCCCAGATCCCTGGCTTCAATCTATCTTTTAATTGTTGCAGAGCTAAACATACGATATTTCTATTTCGGAAATTATTATTTTATTAATAATGATAATGATTGTTTTTTAACATATTTATTAAAAATGTACATTTAATTAAAAGTTCATTAAAAGCTTTATTTTGAGTTGAAACGTATCTCTTATAATTATATTAAAGAATTGCATCTTTTTCATCAAGAAGATCTTTCAGAGCAGCCATTTTACTTTGAGCTGCTAAGCGTGATTCTGAAACAAAGAAATTCCTCTTTTTATCTTTCTCATCTGTAAAAACGGATCTCCCATATTCGTCCCATTCCTTTTTAGTCATATTGTTATAATCAGGAAGTTGAATGTCGAATCTGTGATCTCCCTCAACAATGGACCAAAGATCTTCTTCGTAAAATTTTCTCCTATCAAATTCTTTTGCTCTTTGAGAGCCTTTTGGTTCTTCATAAAATTCAACTTGTGGAATGCCTGTCACAGATATTGTTTCCTTTTCCATCACTTCATCAACAAAGATGGTCATTCGAGTGTCTCTCCCAATCCTTGCAATGTCCAAAGGAACAGGATTTTCCAATTTACCCGCTGTGAGCAATTCTTTCATTGCTCGGTTTCGATATACGACGGTCAAAACTGTTTCATTAACGAAATCATTATAAATTGTTAATCACTTCAAATCTGTACCAATAATCAATGTTGGTCGTATTTTTTTTATTATAATGAAATTTACATTTATTCGCATATACAATGTAGATTTCATTGGAAATTCCAACAAAAATGTCTCCTTGCGCCGTTCCAAACGTCGCATAAGTTGGAACCCAATTTAAAACAAGAAGCTAGAGGTTTCATATAAAGAATTAAAACCTAACAATATATAAAATTCTAAACTATCAGTATATTTTATTATTATTCTAACCCTAACGAGTTCACAATTATGATTCCAGATTCTGAGAGAATCATCTTTGCCTGCGGTGCAAAATAGTGTTAGAGTTTGAGATCCAGAAAGTGAGACGATTTCCCTCTTGTGTCCTAAGTGTATTGGATGGTCAAAACGTTCTAAAAATTTAATTGCAATAATTATCAATAATATTACATTAGGTACATTTAAATAGCTATGTATAAAAGTAATTTCGAGTAGTTATTAATTCAACTTTTTGATTCATCTGATTATGAATTTTTTATATGAATTTCAAGTATCATATTTAATTGTAAGAAGGTACAGGGTGCGTCATGAGTTACTTTTTTTAATATAGAAAGCATCTTTTGACGAAACTTGTATAATTAATAAGGAAAGGTATTTCACCATTAGTAAGCATATCATAAATAATGAGTTTATGTGGAGTTATCCCGGGAACTGAAAGCGTAAATGCCAAATGTTCTCTCACGCCAAAAGCATGTAAAATTGGATTCTTCCAATTGACGTCCATCAGTGGAAGAAACAGTTCCTCGCCGTCCATTGAAATCTTCCAAATCCGCAAGTGTGGTTCGATACCAAGTGTCAGGAATTGGCTCATTGGTTGGTTCAATTTAATTGCAAGAACTTTCCCCCTGTGGCACTAAAAATTTATAAAACAAAACCAAATACAATAACTTACAATAATAATAATTAAAAAATAATAATTATGTATCAGTTATCAGTTACATATTAAAAATTACTTATAAACTTACAGGAGCTACATAAGAAACTCTACCAGTTTCAAAACTTAACCGACAAACACATCCATCCCTACGACCAGCCAAAATAAATTTTGTTTTTATCTTCAAATTTTGACTTTTTTCTAAATTAAATATTAAAACAAATAACGTCAAATGAGCTTTAATTTTAATGAATTCTTTAACCAAAAGTAAATTTAATAAAATGATCAAATTTTAACTTGTTGTGGCAAAGGTGAGTCCTTTCTCGTACAAGGCCAATTCAGTAAAATGCTCATGTAAAACAATGACAGACAGGCCAATTCCATACGTTTCCTCGGTCCATTTGTCCCTTTGTCTGGAAGGATTCTTTGTCGCGTCAAAATGGATTATTTCAAGAGTTCCTTCTTTTAATTCCTCAGCAAGGGCATAGATTTTTTCTAATTAAATTAAAAAAAATTTACGATGCTTTGAAAAATTTCATAGGTATAGAGTACTTGTTAATACAAGATTGATACCATTCTCTTGGTCATAAAGTGCTGAAGGAACTTTCGTGTCCGTAATTGGTAAAAGAGCATTGGTGATGACAAGTCCAGAGAATGGGTTAACAATTCGCACTGAGTTGTCTACAGTTAAAGCAACGACCCTTGGTTCAAATTTTGGATTCCATGTTACATCTAAATGAGCCACTGGACCACTTAAAAATTTAAATTATTATTTAAAAATTGCAATCGTAAAAAACAAATCATCCAGATAAAATTACACTTGAAGTGCAAAAACCTCAATTTTGTATGTAAGGAATAAATTTCATCAAATTTCCAGAGGATTAACTTTCTTGGCCCTTGAGCAAGGAAGCTTTTCATCTCTTTGTTCACAACGATCCTATCAATGATTTCAGGAGAGCGAATGACTTGCAATTTCAATTTGGACTCAAAGCTCCAACAAACGATGGTTTGATCCCTGCCAATAGAAATCGACGCTTTTCCTCCAGGATGCTCAAGTAAATGGGTGACTGCATTCGTGTGGGCTTGCAAGTCCGCAATGTGGGACCATTTTGGCCCCCAAAGTTTCAACATTCCTTTTTCGTCTCCTGTCACAACATAATCGGAGGAACCAACGGCGAGCAAAGCTGTAATGGTGCAAGAATGAATATTCCTCTTCGTCCCATGAATTCTCCCTCCAGTGTCAATCACAGTAACGTTCCCCTTGTAACTCATGTAAATGCACTGTTTCTTATCATCTGTCGGATTGTCAAAAGCTATTCGTCCAATGACACATCCTAGTTTCTCCATATCCGCCATTTGCATGGCGTTTTGTAACGAAATAACATTTGAAGTTGGGTTAAAAGAATATTGCTGAAATCAATAAATTTTTATGAATATTGTAAATGTGAATAATTTCTTGATTAAATAAATGAAGTTTATTAAGACTTACATTTAAATTCACGCCCCAAATGATAAAGAAAGGAATCGAGTCTTGGGTAGGTTTATCTCCATAAATAATTGAGGCAATTGGCGTCACTGAGGTGGATTCGATCATAAGTGAGAAATCCTCCTTGAGGAAACAAAATGACTGTTTTCCCCTCGTCCAACAAATGTAGGCTGAGATGGTTGGAATGTGAATGCAATTGGTAAAGTTTCTTGCAGGTTTAAAAGGGGGCATTTTCCCAACTGCAAAGTCATAGCGAACCAATTCCCCCGCCCGCTTGATCAAAATGTATTCATTTGTATTGGAATTGAAAGTGAGGTCGATTGTTCCGTAATGTCCGATGGCCACAGCTCCTTGGGAAAGTCCGTGAGTTAGACGCTTTTCCTCTCGTGCTCCTAGACCGAAATTCACTTCTTCGTCCTCTTCGTGGAGACGTGTATTGATGGCATCAAGAGATTTTTTAAGCCCATCGATCACACTGAAAAATTAAATTATAATGTTATTTAAATTAATTATAGATGAATTTGTTTAATTTTGGAATATAAAATAAGTTTATGGCATATTGAAACAATTGGTATTGAACCGTGAGTAATTGTCATAAAAGCGGGTAGAAATGTCCATTTGGCGATCCTTTTGCTTCTTCTTTTTATCATCGCTTTTTGGACCCATCTTAATAAATTATTATGTACTATGATCCCGTACTTTTTCACTTTCACTTTATACTAATAATGCAATCTTAATCTTAATTAAATGTTATTCCTCATGAATTTAATAGCTTTAATTTCTATCATTTAATTATTATTCATTTTATGAATATTAAAGTTCACTTTCGAATATTTCTAATGGATACAAAGGAAGAGTCTGTTTTAAACGTTTAGAGTATTTGTCTTTAGAGAAGTTAATTGAGGAGTATCATCCAGCTTTTAAGTTGTCATTTAGGGTTTAGTTGTTCACGTTCAAGTGAAAAAATCTTTAAAATGAATTTGTACAAACGATCAAGCATGATGCCGGGGATTCCCTACGCTCAAATCACCCGTGCTGTCGTTACCGGAGCAGACATTTGGTTTGAAATGAAGAAGAAGGAATTGGCTCACAGGATCCCCATTTTGGATAAAAATGATATTAGCAGGTTCAAAATAGTACTAAAATAGCTTAACACTATCTGATAATAATCATTTTAATGTGCATTCATTCATAAAATGCTTATCATTGATTTATTTATTAATAATTATCCAGATATCTAAATCCTTATCATCTGACCGTTCTAAAAGATATGGAAAAGGAAGGCCACGCCGGAGCTGTGAATGAAATCGTCTATCTCCTCATTAAGGAAGAAGAAGAAAGGCAGAAAGGAAAAAATTACCATTACATTGTTCAGTTGAAGGAAAAGTTTATGGATCTTGTTGACAATCTCAAAATAATTTGTCATCTCAAAGAACGACGTAATTAATTTGTCATTTGAATTTAATTTGATTCAACTAATTAAATACTTACTTTTAGAACTTGGCTCAAATAAAAATCATTAGATTGAATTTAATTGAAATCAATTAATTAAATGCTTTTTTACAACCTTGATTAAACAGGAATGTTTGACCAAGAACTAAGCATGCGATTGGACTATTGTGAAAAAATTCTCAAAACGGGAGATTATTGGCTTGCTAAACATTTTCTCCAAACATGTTTGGAGCTGGGCGAAGTTGTAAGAGAAAGCGAAGAGAGGAAGCGAATTCTTGCACAAGTTCATTGCTTCTTGGCCTACATTGCAAGGGAAGAGAACGAGTCGCTGGAATCGGCCCTAAGCGTCGCCATTGAACATTTAAACCAGTGTAGAGAATTTTGTCATCATCAGCCGTGGATTTTTCATCCAAACGTACTTTCAATTCGACTTTTAACACCAGTTGCAATTCACGGACTCAGAGATGGTAAGATTTGATAATTTAAAAACAAAGGCTGCTAATTGAAGCTAACGATTAAGGCCAACGCTGATAACTTTCAAATCATACAGAAACGATCATTGTGGATGGATGTTCATTGCCGATGTATTTGGTGGCGACTTTATTGGAGCATGAACTTTTAATAAGTTTGGCCAATCAAGTTATCCAGGTTCACAATTCTCCGACACAGGAAGATCTCATCAAGGCTCATTTCTTTGCTGATGATGCTTTGAGACTTGCTCTAGAAGTTCGCGAGTCTTGCGCCATATCTTCGGCCCTTCTCAAATTTGGAATTATCTTGAGGCATTCCGGGGCTTATGATGACGCGTTGAATTATTTCCATGAACTCCTTTTACATTCGGAGCTTACAGGAGATAGGATCACAGAAGCTGTGACTTATCATAACATTGCATTATGCAAACTTGGGTATTATTTCGCTTCTCCTCTTTTACATTAAAAAATAATTTAGATAATCTAAAAATCAATTGATTGCTTATAACAATTTGACAGTTTATTAATTAAAAAGGAATATGGATTCCCTTGCTGCCCTTGAGTGTTTAATAAAACAAAAGACAATTGCGGAAGAAATCGGTGAAGTTGACTTAAACGCGGATGCAATGCGCCAAATTGGATACATTTTACTTGAAGAAGGTCAATTGTGGGAAGCTGAAGAAATGGCATCAGCAGCTTACAAAATCTTCAACGAGTTGAATGAAAAAGAATTGAAACAGAATACAAGTCGGAGGGATTCTGCCTGGGCAATGGCAGGAATCGCTGCTGGTCATCACATCTTCTCAAGATTCGCAGGGCTCATTCGGACTGACAACTACAATGATTTGGATTCCGAGCTAAATTGGACATTTAGACGTCAAGAACTTCCCCCTGTTAAGCGACCTTTTTATAATAGTGAGTAGTTGGGATATCATTTAAATATTATGCATATTATTATTAAATAAGGCTTCAACAGTGTAAGGAAATTGAAAGGGACAATTTTCGGAAGTCAAAGTGGAGAGTGAAAGCTAGGGATGTTGTGAGAAGGAAACAAAGGGTTTCGGTGGAAAAGTTTAATCAAATGAGTCGCTCCCTTCATCTTTACTACCCGAATTAACAAAATAATTTTACATAATTTGTGCATTACTTTTAACCTACCTATAATTTTGTCTACAATATATTTAAGTTGAAAAGGTGGAGGACGTATTTGCGGCTCATTATGCAAAAGCAAATGAAATTGAAGTTGTAGAAAAACCCATAAAGACGCAATATTTTCATAAACAATTGTTGGAGAACGAGGATGAAGGAGAATCTGACTCTGAAGATTCTGAGAAATCTGCTCATACGTTGACTAAAACAAAATCTCGAGTTTCTCGCGGGTCCATTTCACAACTTTTGACCATGAGGCTTGCTATGGAAAACGACGCTGAGATTGGGCGTGAAGGAGCGCACATGTTTCAGTCTGACCATCGACAGTTCTTAGCTCCTGATGAAGTTGCTGGGGAATGGCAGTCAGGAACAAGTCGATTCCACACAGCCTCCAGAGCATATCAAAAATCTGCCGAAATGAGAGAAGACGCACTTTACTTTTAACAATTAAAACCACTTAACCTTTATCTTAATAACTGACATGTGATTGGATATTATTATTATTATAGTAGATGTATAGTATGTATTGGTTGAATCTGTAGATTGGCTGTGAGTACAAATGTAAACAATAAATGGGCATTCGACAATAAATAGCATTTTTTACTTTTATTAATTCTTATCTTCACAATGAACATTGTTTGTATTAAATCCTTG
>JAQGBZ010000421.1:0-51000 GCA_034687125.1 Neelides folsomi
CGGCCTATTCAAATCTTAAAAAGGTCTCTACAAAGAATAAGGCGAATGAAAAGGTTCGCCTGTACAAGACGGGAGGAGGAAATTCGCCATGCAAGTTTGACGAATTCGATGCCAAAGTCCTCTCACTAGTGAAACCCATTGTAACACCACTTGAAAATCGTTTCGACTCGGATGCTAGTTATCATATAACAGGTAAAATTATAAAAATATAAATTTTAATATTAAACCACAATTAAAGCAAGTATGTACCTAGGTTTTCAAATATATTATATAAATATTTATTTTTAGATAAAACTGAAGATGGAATTGTTCCCAACATTCAAGAAGAAGTCGAACTTGAGCTAATTGATGAGGTATTAATTATAATGATAAAAATTAATATTTTACAGTAATGAAATAATTATATAATATATTTTAATGCTTTATATTTTAACAGGATGCGGACATCGGCCAGAAAAAAGAAACAGAAGTCATGTTAAATATTCCGATCGCCACTAAAAATTGGAAAACGGCGTGGCAAACAGAAGACGTCCACAATTGAAAAAAGAAGCTTCAAAAGATGCTGTAGTTAAATTGCTAGCGGACCAAGTAAAAGCTAAAACAGAGTTCTACAAGTTAGAAATAGTTGTTTATTAGAGCTTGCCTTATTTCATTGTCTCGACCTGTAATAGGATAATTTGGAATAAATACATCTCCTCCAACTTCTTGAAATTCATTACAATTAAAATTTTCACGATAAAAATTAATTAATTCGCTGTGCTCTGGTGGTTCTTTGTCTCCCAAAACGGTGGCAATGTTGTGTAAAACAATGACGGCGGTGATCATTTCTGGAATTCTTTTTATCTTCATTTGAATGCCAAACTTTAAGGATGGAAATCTTCGTTTTATTACTCCGTTTGCTCGTTCAATGGGGTTTCTTGCCTGTATGTGTGCAGTGTTGTAGTTGATTTCTGAGGGTGATGTTGGATTTGTTATTGGAGTTAATAAATAGCGTCTGCATGGGTAGCCTGCATCGCCGATTAGATAACCTTTGTCGTAATTTGCCTCTAATTTTGCTCGAATCTTGGAGAAGCCGAAAATTGTACTGTCATGAACAGATCCCGGCCACCGCGCGACCACATCGAGAATTCGCAAATTCGGATTTGAAATCAATTGGACGTTGATGGAAAAAAATCCTTTCCTGTTTCGAAATGGTTCTGCTTTTTCTCCTCCCGGTGAATAAATTGGTACATGAGTACAGTCAATAGCTCCAAGAATTCCAGGTATTCCCGTATTGGCAAAGAACAACTTGTAAGAAGCTTCTTTTTCTTCTTCAGTTGATGGAAATCTTATGTATTGTGTGCTTAAACTTGCAATAATTGGAGTGACCTTATGTATTATTGATCTGCACGTTGACTCGCTCACGCCGAATAAATCTCCAATTAATATTTGAAAGGTCCCAGTTGAGTAAAATCGAAGAGTAATCAGTAATTGGTTCATTGGCGTCACGCTTTGATTTCGATCCGATGTGTATTCAAGTCTCGCTTCAATCTGTCAATAATAATTTAAAATAAAATTTAAATTGAACGCTTGCAATATAAATTTAAATGTTAATATTTAAATGTTAATTATTAAAGCTCACCAATTCTAAAATTTTCATGACTGTTTGTTTATTCAAGCGAAATCTGGCTTTAAAATCCTTGTCGTTCATTTCGTCAAAAGGATTTTTCCTTTTTTGAAATATTTTTGCTCGGCGAACTCCAAGATGCTGAAGAATCTCGAGCTCATCGTCTGAAGATTCCATTTGCAATATTTTCACTATTTGGATATTGAGAATTAATCGTAAATTAATTGTCATTTTTAAAATGTAAAAATGTGTATTGATTTATACCTTTGATGATATTAAAACGAGATAATTGACTTTCGCGAACCTCAGGTGCAAAATTCCCAAATGAAAATAATGGGAAAATGTTTAATTTTTGTATATTAACACGAGCTGGATGTTGAGGAACCCCAAAAGTTGACTCTTTGGCCGTTTTAAAGTGCAAATCGTATATAAATGTACAAGTTAAATCTCCCGTTAAATTTTAACTTGAGAAATTCGAGGGATCAAATTTAACCTCCGGTTAGCGGAAACTAGTCTCGAGTTAGCGCTAACTTGCGGTGGTAGTGCGCTATTTTTACTTAAACTCCGTTTAACTCTTAAACTCGGTTTAAAAAGTTTGGTAACGTTGGGCATAAGTAAGTCAAGTAACCAATTAACTCCTTCCACACAATTATGAGAAAGTAAAAGTCCTAGCTTAATAAAAATATTCACTGTCTTATTTTCTTCCAGAATCTCCACAAAAACCAATTTAAATGATTCAATTGAATTAATTTGGTGTCTCGATCTTGTATTATATTTATCATCACCAAACTCAAGAGAATATTAATGTGTTTCTTAGGTGCTTAATTGGTTTATGCAGTGGTATGGATGTGTAAATGGGTGTTGAATGTGATTGTTGTTGCTGCGCCTCCTTTGGCTGCTGCTAGATTGTGTTGGAATGGCTGTGAGTGTAAGCCCCGTCTCTTTCTCTTTTTCGGCCACAAAGTCACAGAGTCCACATTATCAAACTCTGTTAACTTCTAGGTTCTCAAATCAATGCTACTACTTTAGATGGTTAAATGGAGTGTTAATGAAAGTGAAATATTGAATAGTCCGACTGTATTTGTTATAACTCAATTTATTAAGGTGTTTTATAAAAATAAGAAACCCAGCGTTTAATAGGATCGGTCTTAACGGATCTGAGAAAGTGGGGAGAGGAAAAGTCAAACAAGAGACCTTAAGGATCTCTCCCTCGGCCCTCCTCATCTCCCACTCGAAATATTACATCACCAACACACACATCCCTTTGCACTCCATTGGCTCCCTTTGTCTCCCTTTACATATGACGTCATACACATCATATATATTATAATATACTTGTATAATTTACCTATGTATAATATATCTATTTATAAAAATTATCATATTATATTCCCCTCTCATACTATTGTTCGACCCATCAAATTATATTTATATTATTAAATATAATTTGATTAAAATTCATTTTTGTTTACCGTATTACTTTGAAATCTTAAATATTTTATCTCACTTGTTGACACTATAAAAAATAATCTTGTATATACTATTTTATATTGTAAACATTTACTTATCATTAGTAATTTTTGTCTAATATTTATCTGCGAGTCAAAGGTTGCGAGAAAGAATAGACCACAGTCAACCGCACAACGACTCTACACCGGCATTTAAACTCTTCTTGAACAATAAATCTTAAGAGAATCCTAAATAAACAAACTCTTTTGAATGTTAAGTCTAATAGTTAGATCGTAGTATACTGGAGAGATGTAATTTTTAATTTATTTAATAAATTAAAATCCAACCAATTTCCAACACTCCTACAAGTCTGTTTCAAATTTAAGCTTAAAATATAAATGAGATTTCATGTTCAATTTGTTCTCATCACAGGCCAGTACAGTCAGACCAAAGACATTCTCGATCTAATCCGTTCAATGTAAATGTGTAAAAAGTATGTACCATAGATGCCATACATGTACATACATACTTTTATGTACTTTTATGTACTTTTAAATCTAATACTATCAGTATTTAACAAACAACTAAACAAAACTTTATCTAATTATTGCCGTTTCTTAATACTTGGCAATTAACACATAGATAAGTAAGTTTTAATATTATTACTCATAAAATAAAAACACAATATCGCATTAATTGCACTTAAGTACATTAATTTAACAGTCCTTTTTAATTATAAAATATTGTTCGTATAGATACTCTAAACATTTCAAAACTAACAGAATATACTTATTGTAATTTAAGTTATAATTCAATTATCTATATCTTCAATAACATATTAATAATGTATTTCTATGTGAAATTATTACTAATTTATATAATTTAAGTATGGTTAGCACTATTTGAATGTTGATAAAAGTTGAAATGATGGTTTGGAAATAAATCTCATTTTAAAGGCTGGATGGCTCAAGAATGCGCTCCGCCGCTCTCCGCTTTTAAATCTTCCCCTTCAGGAACACACTTTTCTCACAACAAATAAACTAACTAATATTAAAGTAATAACAATAATTATCTACTACTATCTTAATACAATTTTAATAATCCTCATTTTAAATTCCAAACTTTTCTTAAATATCATTATCCTATTGTACAATGTTAATATATTTATTTAAATTACCAAAATTCACTAATCCAAAAAAACACCTTTTAAACATAAGTGATAACAATATTAATTAGATTTAGTTTATAATTAAGTTTAAATAAACTTACATTATTGATTCAATATCTTTGTTTCTTCTAATAATATTTTTTAATACTTTCGATTAGTTAAGTTTCTTGATACAAAATACTACCTACTTAGTGTATACGTAATAAAATATATACATATTTCTTTTACTCCATAATACTTATGTATAGTGTTCAAATATATTAGTACATAAGTCACTTCACCTATTATAATTAACCAGCCCTTCTCTTCTTGAAAATAAAGAGGCAACATAAATAGTCTGGTCCCTTCTATAAACCTATCATGTGGAACACAGCAGCAGTTTGCATTAGTTTACATTTATTTGTTTATTTCGATCACTGGTCAAGACATATTTTGTTTAAAATAGATTAAGGCAGCCTAACTGCCAATTTATGAATGTTAAGTAAGATGTAAAATAAGGTTATTATATAAGGGAGATAACGCGATTATCTCCCTCTCACTTATTTTTGGCCCTTGCAGTCGGAGACTTTGTCCGACATAATAAAACTCATTCATTCTCATCCATTTTCATGTTGCAATATTTATAATTAAATTTAAAAGAAGCGGAAATATTTATTTTATGTTATATTAATCAAAATTTAAACAAAATGAATATTATCTGAATTTTTAAAAAAATAACAAATAAATCAATTTTAATTTTTATTTAATATATTTAAAGATTCAATAAGTTGATGCATATAAATTTGATATAATATTTAAAATTTCAGTTTTTTATGATAGAAGATTTTGCAAAAGTTAAAATTTTTATTTATAATTATAATTAAATATTAAAGCCGCAAAAATCATTATTTTTTGTTATATTGAAATTGCAACCTGTAATCATTTTAATTTATATTTTTTGCAATCTTTCATAAATATTTATAGGTCGATAAAGTTATTAATATTTTGATCAAACAGATTTATTCAATTCACTTCTCACTTCATTTCCAAAGAGGATTGAAGCAATTAAAATGGCCCGAGGTGAAAATGCCGTTTACTGAAAAAATATGTTCGAGTCTTAAAATCTTAAATATTTATATTTGAACTTTGATATATGAGAATGAAATTATGCGCCATAATTCAGTTTTTTGTGCTCTTTCGATTGATACATGGATCATCTTCCTGGGAAGTCTAGAAGTCATTGTACCGATAGAGGCAAATCATTATGTGGGACCCTGTAATAATATTTCGATCAAACACAGGTTCAAATAAATTCATTAACAAGAGTTTTAGTTTTTACATATACATGAACTTAAGTTAAGATTACATTATTCTCTTTTCCTCGTCAGAAATCGTATGTGATTGACATTTCTCTAAGAAAGTAAGAACAAGGACATTTATAATTTTATAATAAATTAATTAAAATTTTAAATAAAAAGAGTAATTATGTAATGTTTTTATTTTATTTTCAAATGTGAATATTACCGCTTAAAATTAACAAACGTTGAATTTATTTTTAACTGCGTAATTTAAAAAATTCAATGTAATTTACAAAACCCTGATAAGTACTATTTCTAAATTCTGGAGTTTATCATCATTTCTTCATACAAATAAATACTTCAACTGTGCCTGTGTGTTAATTCTGATTTGATCCAGAGAGCGCAGAGCTGGAACTGGACTCGTCCTCAGACTCGCCTCACTCGATTTGAGAGGAGCAAGACTCGGACTGGACTCACCTCACAATCTCAGAATTTAGCAATTTTAAATGAGACATTCTAATATGAAGTTATTTAATAAATAAGAGTTTCTTAAAGTCATTTAACTGGTTAAATATTTATTTAATTTCCAAACTTTATTGTGTAATAGATTCCTATGATAAAATATCTAATAAATATAGTAATTGAGTGAATTTGTCATTGAAATAGAAAATAATTACACAATTACAATTAATGTTTGATTAACAATTTCGGTTGTTATTTATAATAATAAAACAATTAATTCGAAACATTTAAAGAGTATATCAATCTAAAATTAAAGAATAAAAAATTGATCGAGCTATAAGATAATTAAAAATTTCATAATTGCAATAATAATTGAAGGATATTTTGGATAGTATTATAAACTTATAATGTATGGTTCTCCTTGTTGCGCTATTCTTCATACTCATAATGCTCATTATTTCGAATTATTCGAATAATTCAAGAATATGATTAATTCTTAAATTGGCAATAAAAATAAAGAACAATTATATTATTTAACGGTGTATGTTTTATTTTCGTACATTAACGTTTGATTTTCCAACTCGTGTTTTACAGAGCAGAAGGAACAGAGAACAGAAGGATTCTAAAAACTACCAGAAAAGTTAAAAGTGCGAAATAAAGAATAAAAACATAAAAAATACATTTTTGTAAAACTGGAATGAAAACAAGAAAAGCTCGAAGGATTTTGATCCAAACTGCCCTTAACAGAACAATTGAAACAAGCAGCATAAAAATATAAAGAAGGGAGACTTTCGTCTCTGAGCAAATCACAGGCTTTTATATTGGAAGAAGATTTAAGTTAAATCATTTAACTGTGTCTTAATAAGCATAAGAGAATCGTGGTCCTTGGAAGGAAGTGGCAAAAGCTGGGGCTTTGACAGCAACTGGAGCCGCATGGTGAGCAACGGCAAGTTGTGGCTGAGCATAAACTTGTTGGTGGTATTGTTGGAATGGTCCAGCGACGGCAACTGGAGCTCGGACGACGGCTGGTGCAGCTTGGGCAAAGACAGCTGGAGCGTGTTGAGCAGCGAAAACTGGTTGGGCGTGATGTTGAGCGAAAACTGGCTGACGGACGGCGAAAGATGGAGCGTGGGCAATTGGAGCTTGGGCGAAAACTGGTTGTCTGAAAGCGACTGGAGCTCGGACGACGGCTGGGGCAGCTTGGGCGAAGACGGCTGGAGCGGGTTGGGCAGCGAAGACGGGTTGGGCATGATGTTGGGCGAAGACTGGCTGACGGACGGCGAAGGCTGGAGCGTGGGCAATTGGGGCCTTGACGACGGCTGGGGCGGCGACTTTGACGTGTCCGGCGGTTCGGTCAACAACGGCGTTGAATCCGTTGATGGGATCGGCGGTGTAAGTCACGGTACGGATGGAACCGTCTGGCTCAACAAGGGAGTATTGGCCCTTGACAACATCACCATCACGAGTCTCCTGCAAAAATAAAAAAGTAAAAATTGCATTCTTTTTATTTTTTAGCAACAGAAATCGAGCTTCCTTTGTATATTTAAGAATAATTTTTAAATTAGAATTAAAATAAAATTCAAAAACGGCGAATTATTATAATATTAAATTTTAATAATTTTATGTTGAATGTTGTAATTTTAAATTTAAAAAATATTGGTTTAGAATGTTGAAAAATGATATTATTTATATTTTTAATGTTGATTGTTGATTTTAAAAGAATTAAAAAATTTTAATTTTGAACTTACGGAAGCGGATTTTGAGTCTCCGGTAACGGCATCAGCAATTTGGTAAGAGTATGAGTATTGTCTGAAATACAAAAATAAATAAGTTTTATATTTACTTTTTATTGTTAATTGTTAATTATCCGAAACATCATCGATCTAGAATATTTTAATAACGATTATGATTTTATTTTAATTTAATAAATTTAAATCTTACGGGTTTGGATCGTATGGCTCTGGAGCTACTGCTTTCGCAACAACTGGAGCCTGAAATAAAGAAAAGTTTATTAATTAAATTTATTAATTAAATATAATTTAATAGAGATGAAAATCGCCAAATTAAGATCATTTTCCATTAAATTCTCCTAATCAAATATACACTCGATAATGTGTTGGATAATTTGATAATTTCATTTCCTTGTTCAATTCTCGCCCTTTATTTGTGGGATTGATGGGAAAAAGGGATGCCCCGATTTTTATAAAAGTTTTAAATGTTAACTGTGGGTTTTTTTTTACTTTAACAACTGCTGGGGCAGCATAGGTGTGTTGAACATAGGCAGGTTGGGCATATGCTTGTTGAGCATAGGCGGGATGGGCAAATGCTTGTTGGGCATAGGCGGGGTGTGCATATGCTTGTTGTGCATATGCGGGATGTGCAAATGCTTGTTGAGCGTATGCGACTGGAGCCGCATGATGACCAACCTGAATTCATTGGAACATTTTCTATAATTGTAACACTTGGGAAAAACTAAATACTTTTTGGTCTTGCAGAGACAAAGAAGGAAACTGAATGAGAAGAATAAATGTTTTTGTACATGAGAGTTTAAGTTTAAAGCATTTAAAATAAAGTCAAGATTTTATAAAGATGGAAATGTTTTTAAGATCGCTTTTAGCAATTGGCAATTGGCAAAGATCGCTATAAAATTATTTTTTTAATTAAAGGATTAAAATTTTTAATTCGCTACAGGGGATATTCAAGCTAAATTTGTAATGAGTTAAATATTTCTTTTATTTAATTTTCCAATTATTTTTAAACGGAAGGGAAACGAAAAGAAATAATTTGATCCGTGTGAAATTCATCCAAAAGTGGATAATTATAATTAAAATAAATGTCTACCTTGAATATCCTAACAGTAATTGTTCCACAAGTTAAGGTTGATAAAGGTTCAAGTTTAATATTATTATTGTATTTAAAATTTCGATTGAGAAAACCTTGTCTAAAAATCATTGGATTTTCAAAATAGATAACAGATGTTTATCTATTCTTACAACCCAAATAGACAAATAAAATGCTTTTTATTTCAAACTTGTAAAGGTGCAAAATATATTTTGGCATTAAGGAATTGATAAACTCCACGAAAAATTTTTATACTATTTTAATTGTTAGGTTTAGTAATGAAAGAAAAATAATGTAGGAAATGCATAAACGTAAAGAGTACATAATGTACATTACATGTTTATGTAGAGTACACAAGAGCTTGCAAATATTTTACATGCAATATTGCATATCGTTTCTTTCGAGATTATTGTTTTAAAACTTACCGCATGGGCGATTGCTGGACCAGCAGCAAATTGTCTTGCTACAAGTTGTCCATAAGCAGCCGCAACAAGGGCGAGAAAAACTGCTGCCTGAAAACAATTAAAATTCATTTAATAAAAATAAAAAACAGCATTTGGAAATTTTACTTTCAATTAATGAACTTTAAAGAATATTTTAACATTAAAATAAAAACTTGAATGGAACTGATAATATATTTACTTGCAATATTAAATAAAAAAATATCTAACAATATTGAAAATTTAAGAATTTTTCAAAATTTTAAGAATTTGTCAAAAATTTAAGGATTTATCGAAATTTTAAAAATTTATCAAAATTTCAAGAATTTTTTCCAAATTTTCTATCTAAGTGAATTTAAGAATGTAAATAATGAAAAATAAAAGCACCTTGATCATTTTGAGTGAGTTGAAGGGTGTTTGTTGTTCGAGTCTTAGGAATTGTTGTGGCCGAAGGAGTTAGCCCGACCGCCTTAAATACTCTTCTTGACCCACGTGCGTGTGTGGATATGTGGGAGTGACCGGGAGTCATTGGCAAGGTGGCGTCCCTTTCCCTGCCACCTTGGTCTGACGTAATCAAAATGATTTGGATGGGAAGGGCAGGTGGAGAGACATTCCCTTTAACTATCATTACCAGACCACAATGGCCAACTCCCAAAGATGAATTATGGACGCGGCGGCTTTCAGTTTCAACTTCTCCTTTGTCTCCGTAAAAAACCATTCCAATTGCAGGATCACATCTCTTGCCCCACAATGGCCCAATTCCTAATGATAAACACAATGGGTGTGCATTTGTATAATACCTTTAAGAATAACCATTTATCCATACAGGTATCTATTATAAATACTTAAGTACTCATTACATTTTTGCATTACTTGCATTTATTGTATAGGTACATGTATTGTAGGTACATGTATAGTATTTTATATACAGGTATTGTAGGTGTACATGTATTGTATGTAATGTATGGTATAATTGGGAATTTCTTATTCAGGGTGCAGAATCTTCCTAATCAAGTAATCAATAAAAGGAGATCCTGAAATAAATCTGCACGTTTACAGTGCAAGTACTTAACTGCACAATTTGCATCTCCTTATTATTTTTACAATCGATCGTTAATCTCTCCGAACTTGTTGAAACTCTTGATACTTTCTGAATACTAATTATTCCCCTAATTGCATCTTGCTTATTCTTATCTTCGCAAGTATCGTAATCGTAAGCTTATTATAATAATCCTTAAAACTAGATCATTCTATACAATTTACTCTCATGTGTCAATATTGATAAATTTTCATTTCATATGATCCTAATTAAGTACAGAATTTTATGTAATATTACCAATTGGTATATTATTACAAATATTACAAATAAACTAATTGTAATCTCATTTCCAAAATGATATTAATTGATAATACCAATATTAAAATTTTAAATAATTAAATTGTACGGTAAAATTAAAAAATTTAAAATGTATGTTATGTATTGTAAACTGTGTATTTATTAAACTATAAATTTTAATTATGTTTTAAATGGATTGCAAATTACATTGCGCCAATACAATTAAATAAAGATTATTTAGACCAAGATCGAAGGATGTGTAATTTGGTAAATGTAAATGAATAGCGTTGCATTTAATAATTACTCTAACTTACTTTTCTCATCCAAGATCAAGAATGCATTGTAAGAGATGAAAATTATCTTCGAATGCAATGGATATTAAAATAATGTCATGCAAGATGGTCTGATTACAATAGGCCATAATTAAGATATGTTTCGAATTTTCTGTCAGATAAATTACACCAAGTGGAAGTTAAATGTCAAATTATATCTCCGACTGGGTATTTATTATATAACTGGGATATTTAGCAAATGTAAAAGCAGGATGTCCATTTGTGGAAACAATAGAAGAATCATTTGCCCTTATGACATTATGACATTGCTACACATTTCCTCTTTGGCTTTTAGATCTTGATATTTATTTCGGTCGTTTATCATTTCTATTTGGTCAACAATTGATTCAAAGACTCCCTTTCGTGAAATGAAGGCCCAATTTTGTCTTCTTTGTTTTCTTAATGTCGATATATTGATATTTATCATTAATATATTTAAATATATTTAAATATTATTATTAATTCTATAATTGAAGTCTAAACCTTTACCAAAAATATTATTTTGTTAACAAGAGTTATTTAGTGTTAATTAGTTAAACGTTATTTGTTTTGCATAATTTTCTTAACAAAAATAAATAATTTTGCATAATTTTATACTTTAAAGTTTAAAGCTCAGATTAAAATCAATCAATTTTGGCAATTGGCATTATTTGTATTTGGTGTTATTGGTTAATAATGTTCATATATTGACATGTTCGTATATTGTATAGAACAAATATGCTATCAAGATTTAACATATTTATTTGTTATTTATATGTCAATAATGAATCCAATCGTTTGAGACAAAAGGTTATCTAAATATGGCGATCGTTACCTCACATTGGATAAATTATCCATCGTCTTTGCATAAAAAGAATCTTAGCTCGAAAGCTTATTACTTAAAATAACATTAACAAGTTGTTACTTCCAATTTAGGAGACCGATTGGGTGATAAAAGTCAGCTCTTAGAATGAATGTCTTATTTAGGTAAATTTTAATTAAGTTAAAGCTAAAAAGCATATAATAATGTTAGTAAAATAAATCTACATTATTTATTTACTATAACGATTAATTTTCAAAACGGCAAAATCAAATCATGAAAATTAAAGTGGAGCTAAAAGCTTTTATACTAACAATAAAGCCAAAGTTTTTATAATTGATAAATTGATATGATTTGCGTTGATTCGCGTTGATTTTGCATTGATTTGCATTAATTCACATGATTCGCGTTTATTTCCGTTGATTCGCATTGATTCGCATGATTCGCTTTGAAGAGTTGAACAAATTGGCTGAGAGGGATTTAAAGACATTTGAAAGAGTTGATTGTGAATTTGATTGTCGGTCTGAGTTTGGTTGTTTCCTCCGTTCACTCCGCTCCAATTCTAATTAACCCAGATGGAGATGGAGATGAGATTTGAACATCTCCAATAAACGATTTCACTTTTATCCACGCTTCCCTCCTTACGTAACAAGAAGCTTCATTGGAAAAAAACTTCTCTCTTTCTTAACGCCATTTCAATTGACAGGGATCAATAAAAATGTCATTTCTTTGTTTAAAATCCACCTCAGGTCATTCAGTTACCTTCTTCTTTGACGGTCCAATCAATTAAATATTGTTTAGGTCTTTTCAGATAAACTTACGATTTATATTCCAATTTAATAAATGTAATTAAATTAATTTTTTAACGCCTTTATTTTTTATTATTAAATATCAATATTTAAAAATCTGTGGTTTAAATTTACAAGAGAAATTGCACACTTATGCATTGGATTTGTTTTATAAATATAAGGAAAATATTTGTAGGTTGAATTGAAGGAAATGAAATGAAAAAAAAACCAAAATTGAGTTTTCCTTGATTTTGAGGAATTTGGGATATATTTTTTATATGGATTATTTAAGGGAAATATTTGTCCTTCTTTTCCTTTAAATTGGCGTAGTAAATAACTCAACTGTTCATTCTACATCAAGTCAAAATGGGCAAATGGAAGGTCTTAGGAAAAAACAAATGTCACATTGGGTCTAATTAGCACAATTCGAATAATTTCCCCATTCATTCCGGGACAAGTTCACTTCATCAAACTCTTAATGATCATTTAACTTGAAAACGTTCATCACTTAACTTCAATCAGTTCACTTGGAAATTTACTCTTGCCCTTCTTATGGTATTACCTTACTTTCCGATTTTATCTCTTAAAAACACATCCGGAAACAATATTATGATTTTTGCCAATTTATTACAATAAATATGTTATATAAATTATTATATGGTATAATATGATATTTGTATCTGTATGATATTAACTGTATGATATGTCGGCTGATTTACATAAGGTACAAAACATGTGTGACAATTTCCAATATCTATTTGTTCCTAATTACTTTGATGTGCATAGGTATGCATGAATTGATTATCACAACTATCGCCAATATATTATTTGACCATCTAGTTTAATCATTAATTGCTATATACTTGTACTTTACATTTTTCTAATCATCCTTCCTTGTATTTTTTACATTTTCTTACACAGTCGCATTCTTTTACAACTCCTGTTTGCAACACGTAGACGTCTCGATTGCCAAAATCAAAAACATTTTAAATCTTTTTGAACTCATCCAAACGAACACAACAAAGCGCTTCCCCACATGTTCAAATTTTTATGATGACATTTTACAACAAGACAAAATCCTTAAAGTTTTTGGATACAACAACTGATACATATACCATACGCATAATATATATCCCATACGTACTATACTGTACATCAATATGGTATATGTATATGGTATTAATATATGGACTCATTTAAGAACTCATTTTTTTCTTTAAGGTGTAATTGTTCTTATTTGGTAACTAAATGAGTTTACTTCAGGTTTTGTTATTACACCTGTTGATGGTTCATGTGGATTTGTGGTGTCTTTTATTTGTTTGTTGTTCAATAAGAAATGTTTTTTAGTTATTCCTATTTAGCTTAAACCTTAAACCAGACCAAAAAACTTAACGACATTTGCAGTAAAGTTCAACTTACCTTTAATTAGTTAAACTTTACTGCAGTTTAAATTGTTATAGTTTGAATAAATGGCTATTGCTGCACTTTTGTTTTTCTTGTTTTTCACGAAATGGAGTTCAACAGCTTAAACGATTTACTAACTGACACTTAAATTAATATTGCAAGCATTACAGTAATTAACTAAAATCATTAACATCAAATTAATGTTAATCTTCATTCCAATTTTTTGCGAAGCAAAATTCGCACTTTTAAGATTTTAAGACTGTCACACAAATTGTACTAGCAAGAATAAGGATTAATTACAACATTTGTATTAATTATTTTATTAGTATTTGACGTTAATATTTGCAATAAAATTTATTTATGTGGTAATTATGGGTTAGAGAAAATTATTACAAACATGCTAAATTATGCTACCGATCAAAAAGCGAATTGACAGAATTAAATCTAAATGACTGAAATTCAACGGTTTTCGAACATTTAAAGTGACGTTAGTCTTCGAAAAATAATGAGAAATGAAATTTAAAATCACTTTTAGATCAATAAAACTCACAGATTTTAGAAAATAGTATCTTGAAGGACTCATTTGCTCTAATTGTAATTGTATATAATTTTTACTGATAAAACCCCCAAGTATGACCAAAAATGCTCGACTTTGTACATTTTAAAATCACCGTTCTTTTCGAAAAGTAAGGAGATTTAGAATTAAAAATCATTTTCTGATTAATAAAACTCCCAGAATTTATATAGGATAAATCCGGAGTTTTAGATATCTTAATTTATCATGTTCCAGAATTAATTGTAAAATTAATTGCAAATAAACATTTTTTCCCGCATTTTCTAATTTCAACTTTAAGGCCTTATAATAACATTTATTAAATTCTTAGATTAACAATATTTCTCTATTTGATATTTAGTTAAAAATACACTGCAAAATGTTTATTGTTAAAAAATTAAAAATTAATCAAATATATTCAATCCTTAATATTAAATAATTGGTGGGTGTTAGAATCTCAATTAAATATTAATGGTATTTAACACATCATCGACTAATCAGGCTTTGATTGTGCGTTATTGGGTTACAGCCTAACGGTAGCACTCACGCTGTTACGCAGGAAAAAGATACGCAAGTCGTCTATGAAATGCATCATCGTCTGAAGAATGTAAAAATGTTAATAAAAAGGAGAGGAACAAGTTTGTGGTCAGAGTGATATAATAATTCAAGTTGGAGTAATTTCATTAAGGAACCTTCGATGCCCTTCACACATTGCAACAGAATCTCTTTCCATCTTGGACTATTGGGCTTTGTTTTCCCACCATTGACTTTCCATATTATGTATTTATTAAGACAAAACCTTCGGGCTCATTTATTAATTAGGGCGATACAATGTGCTTAAATACTTCAATACGCCTTTCTCATAATCAGAAAGGATAATTAAACGTGTCATTATCCTTGTATGTACTTAGCTCTCCTTATACCGAGTGTGTAAATATCAAGCCCTTGGCTTTTGATCTTTTTATCCAAAATGTTCTTTTCAACTACCACGCTTTTTCTCTTCCTATTCAATTCCTTTAATGTCAGACATACAATACAATTTGTAACTATGCTAAAACTAACAATAAGCAAATAATACATACATATTTTATACAGACACAATGCACACATAAATAAAAGATTCTTTATATATAAAAGTATTTGATTGTATCTTACACTTTTAGCAGCCAATAAAAACTTTTTTCCTTTTCCCATCTTATAAAAACCAGATTTAATTTTATACAATTAAATAGAGTAGATACAATTAGCTAATTTAAATTCTACGTTATGCTATGTGATAAATTAAAGGTGTAAATTACAAATATTAAATTCCACATTAATCCCTTTTAAAAATTTGTTGACATTTTTATTTCCTTATTGGTTAACATTGAATATTTAATTTTTAAAATCCCAAACCTGAATTTTGTTTGGATTGAATTATAATTTAAAGTTCGACATTCATTCCTTATAAGTGTAAGTATTTGCGAGGAGTCTTGTAATTCCTTTAGACTTTAAGCAACCACCACGATCCCCCGTGTATTGTTGTCAAATGGTAAAAGATATTGATTCGCAATTGATATTTGGAATGTCACTTGGAGTCCTTCGATAACACCGGTCGGAATCCCAGCCATGTCGATGAGTGTAATAGGAGATAAATTAAGAGTGGGAGCGGCACGGGAATTGAGAAACTTGAAATTGATGTTGAAAGTTATTTATTCCAAATGGACTAATGAGACCTCTGCTCCACAAAACTTCAATATCATATCAAATAATAGAGCAGTAAGAATGGAGGGCGAGTGGGTGTTAAAAACTTAACATTTTTCATTCACAAGAACAGAAACCGAATTGTCAATTCATTAATTCTCCCAATGGTGATAGAAAAAGATATAAAGATTCAATCATATGCGGATGCTCTTACTACCTGTATACCTGTATAGGTTAGGTTAGATAAGTATAAATCTAAATGTAAGTAATGTAATGTTCATATAAATTTATTATGAATTGTAACATTCATATTTTATTGTAATAACTCGATCATTCTAATAACGCTCTTAGTTCTTATTCTTCTTAATAATGCTCAAAGCGTAAACGGCATTTAGCAAAAGCTTCTCTGAATGTGAGTCAGTTCCTGAATTTTAACGTGTTGTCAAACGTAACGTTTGTTAATTTTGATTTCATAGGTCAATTTCTCGTTTACCTCCTGATTAATCTCTTGGAATTATCTCCCGTCGATTTATTCCAAACTTGCGACGAAATTGGGTATAAAAGAGAAAGGGAGTGGCAGGAAGGGAAAGAGATAGTTTCATTCCCACAAGAGAGTTATAAAAGATTTAAAAACACTTTGATTGTTCCTCCCTCTCAGTTTCTATTAAATCTTCTTTGGAGCCTGCGAACCTCCTTCTGGTCCAATTATGAACTCATGCCGATTATTTATTTATACCTGTGCAATCGTACCAATAGAAGAAATGTAATTGCCTTTACAACGTCGGCACCTCCAAAATGTCATCACTCATTCCTTGTATTTTTCAATTTCAATCAATCCATTGTCTTTATTAAATTGACAATCCAACTCTGTATATTTAAATACATACTTAAAATACATGTACCATATATTAGTACATAAAATGCATGGGGTGCAAAGTTATAAATATTACAATATTAAATATATTGCTAATACAGATTGGATATTTTTTTATAGTTGAGTTGATCTGTCTAAACTGTCTATTGATATCATCTCGATCAATTCACCTGTGATGCAAAGCTCATGCAAAAGGGTTGATAAATATTGTGAGAACTTGAGTCATTTGGGTTCTTAATGATCGAGAGCGGGGCGTGGTTCAAAGTTCAAAGTGAGGATAATGGGGATTTGAATGAGGGGGGATGAACTTTCAACTGCTTCATTTTCTTCATTGCCTGAGATCACCTCTGTCCAAACTCAGTTTCATAATTCTAAATGAGATAAACCCATATTGGATGAATCAGAGGGAGTTTGGGACCAACAGGAAGAAGTTTTAATTTCACGCTATCTTAAGGACAACAGGAGACTCAAAGACCATTTTAATAACCAATTATTCCCTGATAATACTTTAATCCAATTACTTCTACCTTAATAAAACATGTACTGTATTAAATAACATAGTGGATAAAGTTGGTTAATGTATTAATTAAAAGTCCTTACAATTTTAGATAAAACATACTAATATGCCTGTATATTCAGGTATAAGGTTTTTATATAATTAATATGAGGTTAGAAGGTGATGTTGATAAAATCATTAAATTACAGATCACATAAATTTTATATTCTTTGAAATCAAGATCAAAGTTTTGAAGAGTTGTGAAGTCAATTGGTGATGATTTGATAATTTGCAGAACTTGGTCTATTACTCTTATTATGATGTTTACAAGTAATATAACTACACGAACTTGGAACATGATTAAGATTCTTTTGAGATTAAATCATATTAGGAAATTTATATCATGTAGGAAAGGATTTCCTTGATCGCTTTTTCTTTACGTCTTTACTACTTTAAACTAAACGTGTCAATTAACAAGGTTGGAGAAATATCCAAATAAATTATTTTATTGAGACAAATTATTTTAATTGGGTTTAAGTTTAATTAAAATTTTTATTGCAAAAATGTCAATCATAATATTAAATATTTAGGTACTTTTAAAATATTTAAGATAAATTTTAAATAGTATAGTACAATACAAAATATTATATTATTTAATATTGAACATAATTATTTAAAAGTGTGGAATTTAATTAAAATGATAATCTCCACATCTCACCAGAGGTGATGCAAAATGAATAATTCCAAATTGATTTTAAGATTCGGACAAATTGCTTTGATTGAGGTCGAATTTCGTTGCCTTTGGGCTTCTTTGACGAAGCTTCTCTTGCAACACCAACCAAAGGAATTAACAATACAAAGAAGTCATAGACCCAAACCCATTAATGATTTATTGGCACAAGAAGAGAATCTGGATTGAATTTAAAATGGAAAATGATACAAGTCGTGACTTGGCCCAAAACTCAAAACGTCTTCCCAATTTCAACCCCCAAGTTCATAAAACAAACAAACAAAAATGCAATTCAACATTTACTTAATTATAATTTTATAATTCATTCCTTTATTTCAAATTATGAAAAACTAATGACATTAGCCAATTCAAAATGATCAGAAGCTGATATCTGAATGATGAGATAAACAGCGTTATATAAAATCCCATCTCATATAGAGAACCAATGAGAATCATTATGATTAAAATTGCTACGCATGGTAATGGAATGTAATTTACATTAAATGTTATGTAAATTATATTAAAAACTGCAACATTAAACATCTGTATCAAGATCACCGTTAACGTTCTGTTTTATTTTTTGAAACAATGAAAGGAAAATAAAGATTACAAAACCCCCATTTAATTTGCAGTTTACTAAAATGGATGACCAATCAAAAGACCATTATAGGGCCATTATTTATACACGCACAAATGATACATTACATCTGATATATAAGACGTAATTACAATATGTATATTTGTACATCAGATATTCATAGGGACGTGTATTGTTTAGAATCTCTGCATGTAATCATTATTGATAGATTGGTTCAAGTTGCAGAATATGAAAATGTGATGCAGTTAATGAGTTTTCAATGCAACTGCACAATTTCCAATTCATAACATGAGTAAACAATTTGCTATTTTGTACCTTACATTTTACATATACAAATATGTATGATATATGATATTATGATGTATCTGGTTATACATACATTATACATATCTGGATATATGGTATTGTGTATTGTGACAATTTTTAGATATTTTAAGACAATTTATTAAATTGACAATTAATAATTTTGATTAAAAATGCGAAGGATTTAACAAGTAAAATTGATGTTCCATTTCCAATAAATCTCTTATAATAAAAAAAGAGAGCATTTGAACAAGGTGATAAATCAATCAATAGCTCGTGTGATTAAAGGACCATTAAAAGAATGAGTAATGCCGTATAATGCGTAATTGAGCCAATTTGCATGCTACTTGAAAATAAAGGTAAAAGGTTCATCTTGATCTCAATAAATCTCTTCCCATTTTGTATGCAAAGTAAGCAAGAAGAAAAGATTGGTTATGAGAAATAAATAATTTTGGTACTTATAGATTTTTTATTCCAATGATAATGTAAAGAGATCTCAAGGGAGAAACGTTTTCTTGTGTGATGTATCCATCATATATTTCATACATAATTAAATTGGAGTAAATGTAAACTGGTGGTAAATATGAAGCTAATTAAAGGAAAAATCAGTCGAGGTCATCTTCGTAATTATATCTCATTTGAAGGAATTAAAAGGCTTAGCGGTCAATTTTGATAAAATCCTTAACATAATATGCATAGATTAATATTTAAGGTGTGATTACATTTAATCTTACAAATATATAATATGCGTAAAAGATAAAGTAGATTAGTACATGGAGTAAGATTCTTTAATTAAATGACAGACAGGATCCTTCGCTCATCCAATAACAAAATCATTTTTTAAAAGAACTAAACTGGTAAATTAGGAGGTAAATGAGGGCTAAAAGTTTCTTCCGCAGGGTCACATTTTTGACAAGAAACCATCAACCTTTTTTCAAGTAATAGTAACAGTAATACGTATACAATATATGGTACATATATATTTTATTTGTATATAATATACAAAGTACCTATCTGTAGTGTTACATATACTTTATCTGTACATTCAGAGAAAGAAAAAAGTGAGAGTGAAACGTAAAGGCAAATAAAGATCAGTTGAAATTAGCGAGTTGAAGTTTGACGAGTAATTTGAATAAGGATGGGAAGGTTCGTAATTAAAATGGACAGGTTTGAGTATGAAGATAACTACAGTGCTATACATAAATAGTATTTAGGATATATGGCGGTAACGAAATGAAGGAAGATCTCAAATCAGCTCAATCACAAATGTTACATTTGAAGTTTGAAGACATAATTATACCTTTAAATGGCAAGGAAAAACTTCACCATTATTGCCATGCATTAAAATTACACGTTACAGTTACATTAAAAGCAAAGAGGAAAACTCAAGAGATTCAATTACAAAATTATTTTATTTTGTCGAATCTTGTTCATTTTGTGTTTAATGTCTTGGTGGTGGTGGATGAGTTGGTGGATAATGTGGAGGTGGTGGTGGATGAGATGGCGGGTAGTGTGGAGGAGGTGGCGGGTAATGTGGTGGTGGTGGATGCGAAGGTGGATAATGTGGCGACGGTGGTGGATGCGAAGGCGGGTAATGTGGCGGAGGAGGTGGATGTGAAGGCGGGTAATGTGGCGATGGTGGATAATATGGTGGTGGTGGTGGTGAAGGTTCAGCTGGAGTGTTTTCCACCAATGCATTGAATCCATTTTCAGAGTCGGCAGTGTAAGTAACCTGAATGAAACAAAGATTGCTTTTATCTTGTATTATAAGGTAATTGAATAAAATCAAAGACTCGTTGAGATAAAGATAATTGGGACTTGGTGTGTACAAATAGGAATTGATTGGTTTGACTTACAGTTCTTACGATTCCGTCTGGTTGCAAAAAACTGTAACTTCCAGTCACAACATCTCCTGTTCTCGATTCCTTCAAGTCAATCATTATTTAAATTAAATTTTAAAAAATTATCATTCAAATTAGTTTAGGTTGCTGCATTTTCACTTCGTCCAAATGGCTTCTAATATATGTATATTAATTTTAACTTTACATTTAAGTATAAAGTTAAAAAAACAATTGATCAACCTCTGTGTCACAGTGTCACAGAACTTTGAAGTTCTCAAAATTCAATTAAGATTGGCAAATAAATGTGTATGAAAGTTTGAGGCAATATTACTTAACAATTTTGTAAGGAGAATCTGTGACTGTTGAAGCAAAGCTTTTAATTTCTAACAAAGATTAAAACGAGCTTGAATAATCCAAGGTATAAAATGAAGTAAAATTCCCTCAGGATGTCTCCAAAACAGACAAATGGCAGTTTCCCTTTCCTTAGAATGTAATTGGAGCAGGGACAGCGGCATAGAGTTACTTAAAGTTCAATCACACGCCCGTCATGAATCTTCAACTTTTAAATATCAACCAAATTAAATATGATTTACATTATGTATCCATTTCATTCATAATAATTAGAGCCAACAATTAACTTCAACTAACCAGCAAGTTATCTACATAATACAAAACATACGACATATGACATTCGATATAGCTATAACTCTTATATACGAGTATTATGTGCATACATATACCATAGTATGTTACTCTATGGTATTGGTTTATTAATGCAAAGAAACGAGTAGCTTAAAGAATGCTAATGAGATACAATTTCTTCAATTTTTTTCCAATAAAGAAGATCAAACCCAAACAGGCTTCTTTGTTCTTGTAATGTTAGTACGAGTGGTCGGCTTTATGATTTACCTACAGCATTGGTAAGATTGATATTGTTAATCTTGTTGTCTATTCAGGTCTGTATTCATTTCACCTGTATTTATTTCACCTGTATTTTATTGATTTATACTATATGTGTCCATAAAAGTCCAACACATAAAAACGCCAATGCCACACAAGCAGGCAAATATAAAAAATTCTTAAAAGTGCATCTAAAGCCATTTACAACTCTCGCCGTTATCTTAATAAAAGTGTCTTAATTCTCTCAATGAAATGTTTAATGAGCCGCCATGAAGAACATTAAACTTAACATTTGATGACCAAAAAGACAAGCGGAGTGAACAAAGGGAAAAACCACTTGATCGAAAGAATCTAAACATTAAGAAGAAACAATTAGGATTCCATTTTTCATTCCCCTACGGCTTTCCACCCCAAACACCATTAATTACAATTGCCTTAATAAGCAAGAGATTCGAAACGGCGGCTGGAGTTAAGTAATTCCCAATTCCCCATTTCAAATGCAAATATTAATCTTGCTCAGTTGCATTCATTGAGTCAAATGAGTGTGGCGAGAAGAGTCAATGGAATCCACCAGAATGAATGAAGAGTCAGAAGGTCTGAATGGATTTTAAATGGGAAAGAAACAGGTTTATGGGATTCCAATACTCCTCGACGTTCTAAACAATAATATTTCACTTAAGAACAAATATCGACATCATGACTGAGATTTATAGAGCAAGATGCATTTTACAACTCTATGAGTCCCTATGAGAGAAATATTTAATTATACTCACTTGGACACACCTTAACTCTTATATTCGAATAAGTAGCTCCCTTGACCATTATTATCTGGACTTATTAGTCAAAGCATATTATAGATATTATCTTCATATGCAAATTATCTAATAAAAAATAGGTAATGGATATATTATGGTATAATATATGCACTATTATGCACAGGTACACAATATTAGCATAATACAAATACAAAGGTGTACTGATATATGTTAAGATTGTTAAGATTGAGTCAATGATTATGTCTATATTGTGATTATGGATATATGATATACCAGATAACGGCTCGAGTATTTGCAAAGTATTTGCAATCATTGATAAAATAAAGTGACTTGACTCACTTGTTTAGCTATATTGGTATAGCTTATATGTAGCTTATAGCAAATTCTTATACATAAATGATAGTGAATAGTTAAGATCGGAAGATTTGAATATTGTAAGAAAATTAAAGTAGTCAATATTATCATAATTCCCAACATCCATATTTGTTTAAATTGTTCAATGAAGTTGATAAAAGTGAAAAAGCAATTATAATAATAGGATGGGCATTAAGAAATGGGAGTTTACGTAAGAAAGTATAAAATATTTAAAATATAGAGCAATCAGGTTGAAAGGGTTAATTAGCCATGTGATCTTTCCTTCATAATGAACCTGACAATCATTCCTTAATGGCAAAATTAGGTTGTCTAAAATGTAGCTCCAAACTATAATTTATTATGATGGGTTAAATGGTAGCAATCAAAAAACTAAAAAGATATCTTAAATGTCTATTAAGAATCCTGTGCATATTACAATATCAAAATATTACAATTTTACAATAAATACCAAATAATTAAAAAATAATGCAAAATAGTTAAAATAATTAAAATAATTAAATAATGATTAAAAGCAATTAAAAAAATTTTAAAGTATGAAATTCTACAAGAAAAACGAACCTCGACCGTTTTGAAATCTCCTGTATGGGGACTGTTGACATCATAAGAGTAAGAATAATCACGTGGAGTTTCATCTTCTTCCTCAGGTGGTGGTGGTGGATAATGTGGTGGTGGTGGATGTTGTGGAGGTGGATGATGTGGATATGGATATCTTGGTCTTGGTGTCGTCGTCGTCGTCGTCGTCGTCGTGGTCGGTGGATGAGGATAAGGAATATAAATCCGTGTAGGTTGGGATTCCCTCTGCTGTTTAATTTTCAATACAAATTTCTTCTGCGGGCGACTTGGAGGTTTTGACACAACGATGACGTATTTCCCTTTTTTGTTCCCTGAACTCGACGGCGACTCGGACTCAGTTTCGGAATCATCTTCATCTTCTTCTTCGGGCGATTGGACCACGACGATGTTTTTAGAAGGAGGTTTATAATAAAGGTAATGATGTGGAGCTGGGGTTGTCGTGGTGGTGGTGGTTGGAGGAGGGTGAGGATAATAGCTATAGTAGTGGTTCGGAGGTGGCGGAGGTGGCGGAGGAGTTGTGGTTGTAGGTGGAGGATATCTATGAGGATAGTGAGGTGGAGGTGGTGGAGGAGGTGGAGGAGGATAAACAGGATAATGTGGATGGTAAGGAGGACCTGGGTGAATTAATCCAGTTGAGAATTTAGCAAAAAAGAAAATTAAAATCGAAAGTCCTAACTTCATCTCGCCGTTTTTAATTTTAAAATTTTTAAGTTTTAAATAAATTAAGCTACTAAAACTAATAGCTCACTTATAAATTTGATTATTTTAATAGGGTTTAAAAGTATGAAGTGAGCTAAGAGGAGGAAAGATGTTTAATGAGACTTTTCCATTCGGATCGAATTTATTTATAGGAACCATCGGCGGAGATCGTGGTCGGAAGAAGCGAGGGATTGACGTTGAGTTTGAGTTGAAGTTGGCAGGAGGCGGAATGCCGGATGAGGAATTGAGACAACAGACGAGAAATCAGTGCGGATCTCACACGGCTCAATTACAAATCCAATCCAATAAATTCATTTGTTAAATCATCTCTTAAATGGCTAAATATCTCTATTGACGTTAAGTACGCTCACTAATTCCAGAGTAAGCTTAATGTAAAAGCCGTCCAATATAAATTAGTAAACTTTCATCGAGAGGGAATTGGAGATAGACGGGTTATTATGTAAATCGTTACGTTCCCATTAAGTAAGTGTGAAAACATTTAAAATCACGCCATTAAAAAGATCCACTATCTGAGATCTTATAAAGACAACTCGATTCACAAATTAACAAGAGAAATATATAGGACGATCAATTCATATCCTATTAAGATAAGCTTTAACTACACTACAGGTCTGTATAAATAGGATAAGGATAGTTAAGTCAATTTGTATATAGAGCTATAAATGTTACAAAGTTATAAATTACCTGAATAAAGAAAGGAAGAGAGTTTGAAGAAAGAAGTTATTTGTATTGAATGATTGGGATCAATCTATCAGTGGAACAAAATGGACAATTTGATGAATCGTGCAGTTTTTTGCTCGATTCTAATTTTTACTTTCTATCAATGAAAATCCAATGAGTTTGTTTTAAATAAATGAAGTTAAAACTTTTAATGTTAATTTATACATAGAACGGTGTAGAATAAGCTGTCCAATTTAATATTTTATCATTACTATTTAAATTCTCGTGAATATAATTTATAATATAGTTTCTCTTGTCATTACAGGTGAATTTAACTTTTGTTTTGGAATGAGATTAAAAGCTATCTTTTGTTTCATTGTTTCCGACCATTAAATATTTGTGCAATATAAGGAAGATAATGCGATTGTTAATGAAACTATTAAAATAATTTTAAATTACTCTCCCACTGTGATTTAATTTTATCAATAATAATTTTACTAAATAAATGCAGTAATTCAATTTCCAATGCTCAAATTAAATATCTTTATTCGTTTCATAATGGGAAATGAAATAATCATTTTGATCTTATAATACTTACGTGAACGACACATGTTGTACTTAATAATGGTTTACCATAAATAGTAAAATCTTAATAGTTAAGTTTTATCAGTAAACTTAAGTAAGTTAAGTAGGTTGATTTCAGTACATTTGAGATTTATAACTAAACTACATGTCATTTATAATTTATTACTTATTTACATCAAATAATGATTTTTTATTTTCTTTATAGCCATTTGATAATAAAAGAGAAATTCCACAGTGAGAATAAACTGCAACTAACATCACTGTAATGAATCATAAAATAATTATCATCTAATTAAAAATAATGAAGGGTGGTTAAAATTCCAGAATTGGCTTCGGAACTTCTTCGACTTTAATTTCTGGTTCGATTTTAACTTCTTTAACTTCTTTAGTTTCATGGTTGGGAATTTGAAGATCATTAGCTGAAGGAATTGGAGGAATTGATGGAATTAATGGCTCAGGCTTAGGAGTGAATTTTTGCCTTTTGGTAATTGTCGTAACTTCTTCTTCAGACGAGGAAGATGAACGTCTTTTTTTCTTTCTCCTCTGAATTGTCTTTTTATTTTTATTCCCACGAAGGGCCATGATTTTCTTCAGCTTCGAGACAAAGGCAGAACTCAATGTCCAGTCAATAAATAATTTAGCATTCTTCCTCATTAAAACGGCAGGATCGGAAGATTCAGAGTAAGGTCGAACTTCTACTTTGAGAATTTCAGCGATTCGCTCCAATACAAGATCAACACGGGCATGGATAATGAGATCAGCTTTTTTGTACTTTAAATAAGAAACCAATTACAATAAAATAATTAAATTATAATAAATGAAAAATCGTTAATTTTAGTTCAATCTTCAATCGCAGGTAGAAAATATTTTAATTATCATAATTACGTGTTCTGTAGTTTGAAGATTCACAACGACAAATTTTCCACCGGGGTTCTTTTTTGCTTTTAAAGGAAGAGTTCCAGCTGGGACAATTTGTAATGTTGTTCCAAGGCAAATACTTAAGTCGGACAATCTGAATAAATAGAACATTATAAATGTCAGGGCAGATGATTTTTTGCTATCTAATAAAATTATATGATAAATGCTAAAATAATGAATTAATAATTATTATTTAACCAACGTTGAATGAATATCAGCCGCTTCAAGATCTTTTTCTGGTAAATTATGTTCCCAATCAAGAATGCTGTCTTTCAACTTTCCTCTGCAACCTCTCCCACCATATTTGACCCAAGGACAAGGAAGACCGATTTCTTTTTGTCCAACAGTAGGAACAGATTGGCCTTGAATAAATTGTCTGAAAATAATTTTAAATAATTAATATTGAACTCATTTGAATTAACGTGTAAAATTAACATTTAAAATATGATTTGATACAATATTGACGTTGAAATTGATTCATCATAATAAATTAAGTAATTATAAATAAATAAATGTTAGTTAAGAATATTTAGTTAAATGTAAATTGTATATTTAATTACTTTTCGCACGTATTGCATTGTGCCACGAACATATTCCCATGAAGTTCAGAAATGGACGTTCGTTTGAGACCAGATTTTAAATGGAGCCCATCGATGTTTTGACTAACGACGAATTTAACGATCCCAGCTTCTGCCAAGCTTGCTAAAATCATATGGGTTTTCGTTGGAACTGCATAATCGAATGAAATATTGATATCGGGTTTCAGCCCTTTTTCTTCCAAAGTCCAAACTCCATTTGGGCCTCGGAAATCAGGAATTCCAGCAGCTAAGGACGAAATAATTAATAAATGCCAAATATGGAATGGAGATATATTAAATGCGATTAAAAATGTAAGATAAATAATATATATTAAATATATATTTAATATACCAGTTGATATTCCAGCTCCTGTATGAACCACAATGTGTTTAGCCTCTTTCATCCATTCTGCCAATTTCTCAATCTTCAAATCAATTGCATTTGGTTCTTCAATTATCTAAAAATTCGTAAAATCCACATAACAATAATTGATGTTAACAAATGTGAGGAATGAATATAATTGTAAATTCAAATAGAAATAATCATACCTCTGGAAGACCAAGTCGGCCTTTATTTTCATATGGTGAAAGACCATCAGCGTAATTACAAGACATGATTTATAAAATGTTTATTCGCGATTAGATATTATATATCTCGAATCAAGGTATTTTAGATTTAATCTAATAACATTGTAGTTCCAAACGGGAACAAAATTGGTAGACTAATTAAAATCCATGCCTTAAAATATCCCAATGTTTAAGATTGAGATAGAGGATAGAGAGCGAGTAGAAATAAAGAATTAAAATTAAGTTTAATATTTTTATATGACTGCTTCAAAATACATTTTCAATTCGATATCTGGATTGAATATTATTTACTTAAATGTAAATAAAAATGTACTTTAAATGCAAAGTTGCAATCTGCAATGAAATGCAACACAAGCAAAATGCAATTTGAATGAATTGAATCAGGAGGAAAAGAATGAAAATCTTGGTGCCTTGAATAGCGAGAAGTAAACGCAAATAAAGGCTTTTAGGAGAAATCATTTCATTCACATTACCTACATAAAACACCATCAGCATCATGCATCAATTAACAGTTTAATTTCTTTAGGCAAAATAGTTTTAAATAATTAGCTAAAAATTATTTAATTAAAATTAAATATGAATTTTAGTATATCAGGCCTATGGTTTCCCCAAATCCGCTTTTTTATTTTGCGTTTCGGATTATCGAAAATGCAAAAGCGTAAACGCGTATTGCAAAATGCGGAATGCGGAGAAACAGAATTAAAATAATTGCGATAGGGATTATCAAAAGGACAACTTACGGATGGAATTTCTGCGACGAGGAGGGTTTCCCTTGACTTGTGGTGTAGTGGACGGTATTTTGGTTGAAATTCAGAGGAGAACGAGAATTGGAATTTGTGGATAGGCATTCAAGACACTCGATTAATGCTTGCATGGTTGCTGGATCCGACTTATCATTTTATTTAAATTTAATTCTCGCGCATGTATCACTCCGCTGCTCTTTGAAAAAATGGGGAACGGAGTAAAATTGTTGATAATATCAACCTCCTCCGTAATCCGCGTTACCAGCGTAATGCGGAAGCGGAAAGCGTATTTGCGGAATGCGGAATGATAGGTAAAAATAAATTATTAAAATTCCAAATAATTAATAATTTAATAATTCCATCGTTATTATTTAACAATTATCCAGATGAAATTTTGATTTTGAAGAAATATTCTTTAATTACAAATGAAAACGGTGAAATAATTTCTACACATCGTTTAATTCAAGATATACAATTTAATGTCAATAAATTAAACAATATAAACTTTTTATACTATGAACGAAATTAACTAATAATAGAATGATTCATTCAACTAATAGCAATGGATTTTATTAACCATTAAAAATCAAATCTCAAACTCATTATGATTAAATTTATATTATTATTAATTATTGTTTTATAACATATCGTATTTAATGCGATTTGATTACTATAATTTTTTATCCCATTATTCAGGAATTTCGTGATTTAATATTTTTATTGACTTATAGCTTTTCTATCGAATGTCAGATGATATATTAAGGGACGGTGTAATGTTTTTATAATTAATATACGCATAGTAGGTATTCTTTTAAAACATATTATACAGAAATGATATTAGAGGTACTCTTGTATTTAAATAAACAGGATTGGTAACTGTTAAAAAACATTTTTTATGGAGTTTACGTGAGTCTATAAGACTTTCCTTACGTCCTTGAGAAACTGATATATATTTACTTGTTAACTTATCATGAAAATACAATACTTTTAAAAATGAAACAATTATTTTCTTATTTTTTGTCCATTCCGTTAGGTTTAAAAGTTTAATTTTTAAATTAAAATATCTTTCATTTTTTATCATTTTTATCAATATAAAATGATTGATTTTGAAGAGTTATATAAAGGTGCTATATGAGATTTTTATCCCTCTGGTTTATTTATGATTTTGATCACAGTGTTTGGATTAATTGGAAATCTTTTCACTTTCCTTGTTTTGATTCGACCAGGAATGAAATCAACGTATAGTTTATTAATGATAGGATTAACATTTTGTGACTTTATGGATTTAATAGATAAATTCTTAAAAATTGGTCTCCCATCATTATTTACCCATTACAAAATTGGAAAGTATTATTTTTATTTGTGGTCCATTACGTTTCCGGAAACTAGCAATTAATTTTATCAGTAAGCAATTTACATATTATATTTATAATAAAGTACATTTTACATTTCAATTTAAGATTACAATTTAGTGGGTAATTATTGGATATGTTATTTTTTTAATTGTGAGACAATTGTTCTTAAAAAATTATTTTTTGCATTGTCAGTTAAAATGGGCTCAAGCTATTTTACAATTGGAATTGTAATTGATCGATTAATCGTTGTAAAATTCCCTCTCCAAGTGAAACATATTTGGACTCAAAGACGCGCGTTTTACCTAGCCATTTTCCTTGCTGGGTTTTGAATTTTATACAATACAACACGATGGTTGCAATTCAGAAGAATTGAAGTTTTGGATGAAAATGGAACCTTTTTATATTACCTTGTTGAAATGACGGATTTACAAAAAAACAAAAACTACAATATGTTTTACCTTGTGTTATCTGATTTAATTTTTATGATTCTAATTCCATTCATTGTTCTGCTTACACCAAGCATAATTATTTGGAAAGAGGTAAACAGTGATTTTAACTAATTTAATATTGAATCAGTCAATCACAAACGCAATTAAAAAAATCTTTTCAGATGCAAAATGCAAGAAAATTAAGGAGAATAATGACCACATCTGAAGAAGGGGAAAATTCAATCACATATATGTTAATTTCAATTGTTGTGCTTTACTTGGTCTCTGCTTCCCCTTATATTATTAGCACAATTTTACATTTTTTAAAATTGCCTGATTTAGACGTTTTTCCACAACAGTCATTGCAATAAATTCGGCAGTAAATTTTATTTTTTACTGTTCATTTGGAAGTAAATTCAGAAAAGAATTTTGCTCATTGGCGAAAGAAATTTTTAATTTTAGCAACAAAAGAACTTCGATCAACTTCCAGGAATTCTACTCCATCTACAAATATTTCGTCATTATCTCCAGCATTTAATTCAACAAAAATTTAAATCTTTATGAAACCTAATTTTTTTTTATTAAATTGTTATGAATTTATCAAATTTGTTGTTATATAAAAATAACATTTAATTTAATTTTGTTGAAATACAATCAATTTTATTGATGTTCATTTAAGCAATAATAAAAATATTATTAAATTTTTTTTATATTTTATATAAAACGAATATTAAATACTCAAATTATACGACTAATTGTGAATAATTTTTCTGGTTTAATAAAATCTTATCATCTTTAATACGATAATTTAATTTCAATAAATTAAATATAAACTTTTTACGCAATAAACGAAATTAAATATACACGAATTACTCATTGAACTAAAGCAATGAATAACATTAATCAATGGAATAATCCATAAAGAAGGAAAAATCCAAAATCCAATATGGCTACTAAAAAGCCTATCTTAATACACACAATTTCAAAATATCTCAGGACTCCCCACCATTTTCCTTGGAATATCATGAAAACATTTGTTCTAAATAATTAGTTAAACCCAATCCATGTGTAAAATTCAAGGAAACCGTGGGGAAGGAATTTCATAGGAGAAGATCCATATACCTAACCTTAATTGTAATTGCAAAATGTGCAAATATTCATGAAAGAAAGCTTTAATGTGTAAAAACCCCATCTGAGAAAAACCAGACAAATGCATTAGTTGACACTCGCCTGAATAGAAGTGTTAAGAAGACAACTAGTTAATTTTATGATTTTGAAATTGAATGCATTAATTATATCTCCAATTTGAATTGGAAGCAATGCAGATACTTTTAAACTAATTGACTATAAAACATTAATACATTAACATGAGTATTTATTGTAAAGTTTAAATGAATTTGATGATTAAATAATTTGATATTCCAACAACGAAGATTAATAACTTTAGCTGTTTATTTAATTAACTTGATTATAATTATAATAACACACAAGATCATAAAATTATGTTTTAAAATATTATAAACTATCATTATAGACAAGTTTAAAATAACATTCCATTAAACAACAAAATGAGGATTCACTTTATAGAACAATCGTTTGGGAAAGTTCACTTGTAATAATTGTAACAATAATGCTAATTATACGTTAATGATTATCATTTAATTAATTAACTATTTTCATATTTTCACGTATCTCACATACAATTTCTGTATATAAAATTAACACTCTTCAATCTGTATCACACAGTTATTAAATATATTAGAAATACTTTTTGATGTTAGATATTTTAACATACTTTTTATTTATTTATATTTTTACATTGGTATACATTAAACATATTTCTCTTACTTTCAAATATTAAATTTTTACTATCGTTGCTCACATATGTAATAAAGATGTTTTATATAAAAAGAAATAATTGTTGAACACTCCATCAAAAAATCTCAATATGCCATAACTCATTTAATTACTAATTTAATGTTCCTTAAATCCATTCAATAATAAATACAATCCTTTAGGATCGTATCATCGTATTTATTGATGCTGTAAAAATCTTACATTTAAAAGTTAAGTTCATTTTAAAATGTATTGTTCTCACGTTCTCACTCAATAAATTATGTTTAATTAACAATTACTTGTTCTAACATCAAGATAACATTTAAGAGAGCTTCAAATACAATTAAGCTAATGGTTTACTCATGCATGATAAATATATATTAATTATATAATAATGTAAATGTAAAGGAATCTTAAATAACATGGAATAAAAATCACCATATTATTTTGTAGAAAAATTCTAAACTCTAAGAAAAATCTCATTTGAAGGTTGCACAACAAGCAGCAATTCCAAATTGTAGTTACATAACTAACATACTTCAAATTGGAATTTTTTATATTAAAAAGGTTAATTATGTAATTAATAGGGATATAATTATCCTTCAACTCTGCCAAATCACATGAATAAAGATATTTTCATAATTTTTTAAAAAGATTGGCAAAACGAACTTTATTTTTTAATTCACACATTTTCTCAATTTTCAATTTAAATATCTAAATTATAAATTGAATATATTTTGATGTGTATGATAAGTTCTTACATAGTGAAGAGATATCGAGTGTTTAAAAACTAATACTTTTATTATAATTTAAATAAATTATAATAATGTTCCCTGACTGTAATTGAATTGAATTGAATGATTGAATTCTGATCCCATATTTTGTTTTCACAACTTCAAAAATAATTCATTGCTAATAAAAAATGTGTACAATTAGCAATTGATGATTTGCTCATTATTTTTATATTGACTAATTCCGATTGATTGCTTGACTGATATTATTGGTTGGGATTGTGTATCAATGTTCATGCAATTTTATTAACTAAAAAACTTCAAACTAATAAATAACATAATAACATTAATTAGTTAAAATATTCGTAATACTACTGCATAAATATTACCATTAATTTTTATCATTTCTTTTATTATTATTATTAAATATCTAAATAATTAATCATTCTAATTCTAAAATAAAAAAGGGTATGTTTATCTATATAAAAAATCGCTGATCCATTTCTTATACCAAGAGAGTTAAACGATTTGCCTTGTAAATTTTAAAATATTTCATAAAATGGGTTTAAGCAAACAGCCTTGATTAATTACCAATGAGTATAAGCTTCACTACAAGAAATGTTCCCTCGTAGTTTCCAATGAATAATCAATTAACATTTTCCAATTAAATTGATTCATTCCGTTGGAATAAAATTCCTAAACTAACAATAAATTACAACATTGACACATCGTTTATCAAAAGGCCAAACAAGGCAAAGCACAGATTCCCATTATGCCTTTTATAAGATAATTATAGGCTATTAAAATTTTCCTATTTATTCATGCTCACAACATTAATTTAGCTATTTAATGTAAAAAGTAAAACTTGGGTTTAAAAGTTAAACAAAATTACTTTTTATCAAATCTGACAAATGATGTTGGGGGCTAATTAATTATCTCATACTCGGTATCAGTATTTGGCTTCATGTAAAAATTGGCATACATATTTTTTTAAAAAATCCTCGAAAATCAAATCTATTCTAAAGTAAGAATACTTTATTCATTCCTAACTGTAAATAATGTAAATATTCTTTAAAACATTAATTGTTCAACAGGACAAAAAAACAATGTTCAGATTAAACAATTCTGGTAATTAAAAAGATCCCAACACAGCAAACATTTAGAGAATAAACTGAGAATGAGATTAAAAAATTATCAAAGCATGCAGAGTAAGTAATATCTCTAAATACAGATATTACTCAGGAATTAACGGATTGGGCAAATGTTGTACCATTAATTAGGCAAATCCTTCATTGGATATCAAAACACTTCCAAAACTCAATGTTTTGTGAACAATCGTAAATAACTATTAAAAACCAGTAAATTCAATTCGTTGCCGTTAAAAAGGAAAACATTTTACAATGCAATTACCTATAAGGAATTCCAATACAATTAAATTATTATAATATAAAATCTAAATTACTTTTAATAATACAATTAATTAAAATGAGCTATACTAAATAATACTAGTTTTAAAAGTAATTTCTCTAAATAATTCCTATACAACTTCATTCCTAATAAATTAAACAATAATAAATTAATTAACTATAAATATTATAAATTAATTTACTTTATTATAAATATTAATAAAAAATTGTCAGAACTTTCATGAAAACTTCACAGATCTTTTTTTGTTATTTTTAATCATCATTAAAGACTAATTTTGTTAGGAAAATCTTAAGAATTGTTCTTTCAGTTCAACACATTTCAAATTAGGACAAAATTCCGATATCAAATATTTTTGACTTTATAGACAAGTGTGATTTACATCAAGTATTTAAATACGTTCTTTCGATTATAATATTATATTTAAATCATCCGATCTACAGTTTATTTAAGGTCTAATTCCCTCTTGTGTATTCCTTTGAATGAGTTTTGATTTGATTTACATTTATACCATCAACGGACTTCAAGTTTGTTGTGATAAATGCAACAACGACGAGGAGATTTCATACGTTTACTTTTTTATAAAATATTTTTACGATCATTCCTCTTATAATCAGTTTTGTATTAGGGAGGTTTTCAAAAATTAGATATAATTTTCTTATATTTTAAATAGTATGTATTTTATATGTAGTGTGTATTATATTTTATATAAATGACGATACGAATTGAGGAAAACAGTCCAAGTGCTGCTATTAGTTTATCAACTCAACTGTTACGAATTGCTTCAATCGCTCCAAATATTGATTGTACAATTCAACATCATTGTGACCGGCTCCCTAAAAATAATCAAATAATTGTTAAAAACACAATCTAAAATTTAATAGATTCATTTTACAAATGACTCATTTTACAAAAGAGATTCATTAATAATTATTCATTATTAAAGGAAGTAAAAATCAAAGTAATAAATTATCACAATTAAGATTGAAAGGTTTGCAATTAGGAAGGAGGCAATTTCGCCGAATTTCTATTATTTAAATTGGCTGTCTAATTGAAAGGAAGGAATAAATGGGCGGGGTGAGATAAAAGCAATTAGTAAAATACATCCAAGTAGGGCCATGAGAAGAAAGGAGAGGAAATTAGGAATTAATCAATGCGAGTGGTGGGATAGATAATTAGATTATTTGAAGGAATGATGAAAAGAACTTACTTCAACCCAGAGAGGCTCAACAGCACGAGGACACTTGTCATAAATTGCTAAGCCGTGAGAGAAATCAATAACCTCGTCTTCGGTACCATGTATGACCAAAACGGGAGACTGAACATTTGGAACTTTGTCAATGCTGTGGAAAGAAGAAAATAAAATTACTACACTGGAAAAACAATCATTGGCATTCTATCGGAATTCTTGATTGTTCGGGTTCAAATTTCGAATCAACTTCAAACACTTACATATAATATAGAGAATATATCAGAATATACCAAAAATACTCATAAATATAGTATGAGATATATACCATATACATAAGTAAATATAATAGTAGAAGTAGAATAGGTAAATATTTTACAAGATTGTATAGATCTGTATCTTGTATTTATAGTCAAGTCGTAAGTCTGTTGGAAAGTATTTCGGTAAAAGAAAATTGTTGAATTTTATTAAGCTTCTTATTTCTTTCCCCACTGTTTCCCTCAAATGAAAATGATCCCATTTGGGGAATTTGGGATCTCGGCTGTATTATGCAAAAGGGGGAAAAGAACCCGAGGTAATAAATATGAAATGGCGGAGATGTTTATGAATATACCTTGGGAAGGCATCGAAGAACCAAGTTCTTCTCGTATTGGGAAAAGCAACTCTCATCCCGGACATGAGAGGAGAATGAAGGATCACAGCGCCGACCTCGTACTTGGAGGCCAAGTCGACTGTAGGAACCGTCCCGATGCTCTGACCATACAAAATGATGTTTTCAGGCGAGATCCCATATCTTGATCTTAGACAATGCCAGGCTGCTTCAATATCTGCGTAAAGATTCTTCTCTGATGGTTTACCCGAACTGCCACCGTAACCTTTAATTAAATTTAAATCACAATTAAGATTTATTAGAATTTATAATATTTAAATTCTCTATCTAGATCCGTACATCCACAAATGAAATATTCTAATGAATTTTTACAAAAAAATGATTTTAATACAAATATCGATTAAGAATAAAATAAGATTGATTTGTATTAAAATCACGATTTGACGATTCAACACGTTTGTTTAAAATTGAGTATTATTCTGTATTATGTAAAATGTATTTTTAATAATAATTTATTTAGAATAATGGCAAGGTATGAAATGAATTTTTAATGAGATTTTAACAATGTTAAATCACATAGGATTTGGGATTAACAAAGTTAATTTTAATATTGTAATTACCTGAGTAGTCGTAGCTGAAAATGTTGCAATTAATTCTGGACCCGAGTCCGACGTAGAATGAGCTCATTTGTCCCAAATCCACAGCGTTTCCGTGTGAGAAAAGGATTGTGAACCGGTTGTTGGTGGAAGAGCGGACGTACATACAAGCGATCCTGTTTCCTCTCGAGGTCCGGGTATAAAGAACTTCGATGGCTTCTTTGTCCCGGTCCGCATATTGCCACTCGGCCCGTTCATTCAGCTCGATTGTGTACTTGGCCCCCGACTCGTCCGGGACCATTTTGTACGATGGTTCTGGCGGGAGGAACGCCAACTTGGCAGCGATTCTTGAAGGGAACGGCGGGCAGCAGAAGAGACCACACAGCTCGCTGAAGCTGAGTCCATTCATCCTATGTTCACGCTCGCCGTTACCGGAAAGTTCAGGGTTCAGTTTGAAAGACCACGAGAGATGCTCATTCCTTTAATACACTAGTCAAGGATGATGATTGCGGTCGGGGTCTAGAACAAATATCCAGATTAAATTCATTAGGTCCTATTATGGATTAATAGATTCACATCTTTGTCAACTAATCAATAAAATTCAATTTGGAACCATATCGATGATCTTGTTGGAAATAATCATATTTGTTATGGTCTAAATACAATAACACTTTTCCTCAAGCTCAAACTTGTTCTTACCTAATTGATGTAGGATTACAGGAGTGATAAATTTTTTTTATCTAAATAAATCCTAAAGGACTGTTATTCTCAATAGCTATTACAGTATTACCTAAATTATGGCACAGATTTAAAAAAAAAAGCAACTTATAAGGAATAACGAGCAATAAAAACCGAATAAAAAATTAACGGTTCGTATATTATAGGTTAACACTATAATTTAATTTTGTCTAAACTTATTATAATTCCCATCATTAGCTCTTTTATTATAAATTAAAAAAACATCAAAGTTTGATATCCCTTTTCTTTATCAACTCGAAAATTCTCATTATTTCTTTGTCCCGAAACAATACCAAAATTATTGTAAGAATTTCCTCCCATCGAATTATTCCAATACAATAAATTCAAAATTCGAAAGGCAAAAATTAAAAAATATAAAAAATTTGCTAAAAATGAACAAAAATGTATAAAAATTAAAGTTGAATAAATTCGAAGATGGCGAAAACAAAAATGTAATTAACTTAACAATGATCAATTAAATGAAATACCTTTAATAAAAAAACGTGAGATTAAGTAGATCACGTCCACAAGGCTGTAGATTCCACTTTAAATGTGTTTTTAATGGTGAGTTAAAAATGTGTGTTGATCCCCTCTTGTCCAATCTTGGTATTATTGAGTTGATTCATGAAGGATGTGAAAGCTTGAATTCTCCACAAAGAAGTAAAAGAATTGTCGAAGAACGCTCTTTGACTTTTGAGATTCCTGCCGTTGACCTGACCGGGGCGGATGAAGATTTGAATCCAATGAATCAAGATCACTTCCTTTGTTCAATAAATGGAGAGATGGAGAGATTAATTGGGAATTAAATTCCTCTTCCGCTCCCCAGTTGATCTTCTTCCTTCTCTTTGGGTCTGTCAACTTTCATTCAATCACCTTTGATTCCTTCAGTGTATTTGCGAGTCTAAAACTGCACGTGAGGGAGCCACTGGGATCATAATAATACACATTCACATCCAAATACATTTTATACGTAAATTCATAATATGAAAAAGATCTTCATTATTTTGTGCCGCTAATTGACTTTAACCGTTGCGCGTTGTGTTATTTAAAGTTAAATAATTTAACTTAAACTCCCTTGAAATTATTTCTTTTGTTTTAATTTAGTGAGAGATAAGATTATTATTGTATAAAGTTGGGTGTAACTACTGCTTTTGAATTATGAACTTTAAAAGTTCGATGGCTTTGGTCACTTTGATGAGATCTAACTTGGGAAGAGTTGGAATTTTTGCAATTGGAAGAAATGACAGTTCAATTAGTGTATTATTGCCAAAATATATTTCCAATTCGGCTGTCAATATGAAGAATGATGAGAAAAGTAAAGAAAAGATTGAGGGAGCAAAAAGAGCTAAAACTCCTATAGGTTTGTTTCAATATTTTTTCAATATAAATTATAATGTAAATAATTGAATAGATTTAATAGTCTGACCGAGTGGTTCAATGTTCAATATATTATAACTTCTAACTTGTAATTAACTTGTATTTTGATTTTTTTGATTAACTATCTGTATTAACCCATTTTAAGAGAAGGAAACTTGTTTAACTCTTAGAAACTATTTTAAACTTTTTTCCACATTATAATGCATTATTCTTGAATTCTTGACACAAGAAGTTCCGATGCAATGTCTAAAAATTAGGAATATGCCAATAACAATTTGAGTGATTATTTAATGTTAAGATAGAATTTGAATACATTCGCATAGAATTTGATTACACTTTATATTTGTGTGAAATTATCTGTACTTTGTGAGTATAATTTTCTATAAAAATTTTGAGGAAAGGGAAGTTAAATAATAAATTCGAGATAGGGTTTCCCGATTATGGGAATATGATTATGAATAATTATTTGACTTATATTTGCGTTATTTGGTCTGTGTTTTTTTTATTGGAATTAAAAGGTTAATTTAATAAGCTTCCTCAGTTCCTCTTGTCATATCATATCAGAATGAGCATGTGTTCAACAAGATTAGCTCGGTACATGAGAAAAACATTTTTGTATAAAAGTTATTATTTTAGGTTTAAAATATGTATGAAGATAAATATTACAATCGATACCGAAACATTAATATTTATTAGGTCAAAGCTAACTGCATAAAAACAATAGACTTCCTGATTAAAACGATGAAATTATAATTTCATAAAAACTTTTTCCATAAATTGATTTTTTATCAATTGATTACATTTACATAAATAATATACATTTATAGTTTATAGAGTATAATGCATACAGTTTAATCTTTATAAAGTATCAATGCTTAAACAGATAACCGAATTTAAATTGACTTTTTATAGGAAAGTTGGATGAACTCCCAGAAGGCAAACATCCGTATCAAGAAAAGGAACCTTTGCCGCCGTGGCCTGACAATACAAATCCTAATACAGGAGAGATTGGAGGACCAAGAGGACCTGAGCCGACAAGATACGGAGATTGGGAGAGAAAAGGAAGAGTCACAGATTTCTAATTTATTATTATTAAGATTAACAATGTTCAATAAATCTAGTGATTTGAATAAGTAATATTTATTAAAATCAATAAATCACAAATTATAACAAATGTTGTATTATTGTTTAAGTACATTTTTCACTCATTTTGCAATTAAATTATTAAACTAACATTAAATCAATTAAACTAAAGATTAAAACTCATTGTGAGAGACCAAGAACTTTCTTTACCCTTTTTATACTCTGTTAGTAAATTCAGATTTATAATCATAAATCAATATCGTTCTAAATTATAATCATAAGATGATTGGATCTATTGAAAATAGGTATCATTTAAATTAACATCACAATATTGTTTAAAGGCATCAACTCTTTAAATTAACAATATTCTACTATAAATTGAAAATTGTATATACTACATAATATAAATATCATCGTATCTACATTTACATGTTTACTATATGTACAAGCTTGGAGCTCACAAAGTTTAAATATTTTTTATTTAAATAAATTGTTAAATCGAAAAACACAAAGTTCATTTTGTAAACCCAATCTAATGTTTGTTCATTTTAAGTAGGAAATAGAAAAATTGACAGACGGAGAGTTGTGATTGAAAGTTAAACGAAAAATTAACTTTATCATAAACCATTTAAAATAACACGTTTATATATATATATAAAAAGACAGGTACTGTTAAATCTGTGAATATTATTGAGCTAAATGATCTAAAAAATTATAATTTTTGAGCTTATTTAAAAAGATAATTATCCTAAGTTAATCCAGGACGTTAGTTAATGAGGAACTGAATAGGAGTGTAAAATAAATGCGAGGATTAAAATATGGGAGAAAATAATTATGGTACTTTGATGGCTTCAAATGTATTGCTCATTCCGTAGATTGATCTCGTAGCATGAGAGAAGAACATGAGCACGTAAGTTCCTTCAGTGAGAATGCTGTTTTCAGAAAACACGACGAAATTTTCATCAGGGATATTTGGTGAATAAATGACTGACGAAAATTCCACATCTGTCATGTCTTGGGGTGGTTTCATCACTGAATCGTGATATGTATAAGCCAAGTAAGCATCAATGCTGGAAAAGTCCGACTAGAAAATAAATTAAGTTATTTTTTAAAATTTGATCATAATAGAATAATAGATTATATTATTTACAATTAGAATAATTTATGTCTTATATATGTAATTGATATTGATTTAATCAAATGATAATCGTTAATTATCATCGATAATTAACGCGATTGGAATTATTTCATGGCTTGAATTTTAATTTTTATCATACTTTAAAAATTGCAATCCAATCCTCTGGTGATGTTGAGAGCGTTGGACAAACTTTATAAAACACTTTGTTGCATTCTCCCAATTGCCAAAAGGGAATATCTTGAAATTCCACGAGTTTTTCTGGCTTTCGTTTAAAAACTTTTGTGACAAAGGTTGCTGTTACTGGACGATGATCAGAAGCACGATAATTCATATGGGATTTGTAGTTTGATGCTTCAATCTTCAATGTTACATTATCGTAAACATTTGCATTCACATGGTACAAAATCCGATCTGTCCAGCCGGGTCTTCGTCTTGGAATAAGAAAGTAAATTTATTTAAATATTGTTTAATATTTCACTATAAACATTATCATATTTATTTATTTAAGTTAAACTGTATTATACATTAATTGAATCCCAAAGGATTGAAAAAATTTAATAATAATTAGGGTAATTACTTTAGATCATAGCTATCCAACCCAGTTTCAAATTTGTATGTTGGAGGAAATGTAATCTCCATTTCATTAAGCTCAGAGAAAGCATCCCCAGACTTCCTCACAGCAGTAAGCTCATCCAATTCGAGCAATTTTTTGAGTTGGTTATTGGAGACGATTTCTGTGATTTCTTCCGGAGTTTTCTGACCTCTCAAACGGAAGTTGAGATCGCCAAAACAAAATACATAACTGAAAGAATAAAAGCATACTAATTGTTTTGATATACTCACAAACTAAAGATATTGTTAATATTAAACATTTAACTGTTAATCTGTTTATAAATACAATTTTATAATTTTGCAGTATCTATCAATTGTCAATGCACTTTGAATCACAATATAGATATTGTTATTAAACGCAATTGCTTAACATTATAATATTAAAATAATTAAATTATCGGACTTACTCATGAAACATGATATTGGAAGTTTGTGGATAAGAAAATAGTTGTCCTTCGAGGATGCTTCGATAATCGTCAACTCGCTCCATAAGAGAGTTTGGGTTATCATGTGCAGTCAAATGGCAATTGACGAAACAAATTGAGCACCCGTAAATTCCAAGTCTAGTTGAAATGGCACCTTTGTTACCCTATTGTAAAAAAATCGAGGATTATCATTTTATCATTCTTTAAGTTATTAATCTTTGGTTAAACTTTTAATTTTTTGTTTATTTAAATATAAATCTTACCCAAATTCCAGCAAATCCTCTACGAGTTGTTAAATTTTCAACGTCTCTCAAATAAACAAGGTGAGTTCTCTTCATAAATATACTTGTGACCAAACCTTGCATTCGAAATGTTTGGATTTTGACTAGACCGAATGAAGCCAAAACTTCTCTGACTTTTCCAGTCCAAGGGTCTTCAAATAAAGCGTCCATTACGATGTTTTGCGGTTGGGCCTTCACTTCTTGTAAACTACGTAAAAAATAATTAACATTAACCAAACTGACAATGAGCTTAAGATATTGATATAAAACGTCCTTGACTATTATAATCATAATTTTTTGATTTGATTTTACTAACCCAACGACGTACATATCAGGAACACTAATATAAGAATTATTTGTCAATTCCAATCCCAACAATTTTTTAAAGTCTTCACAAGGAAGTTTTGTTGCGACGTTCCAAGTGATCATATAAATATTAAAGTCTTCCATTTCTTCAAATCCGTATTTTGACTATTGTTTTATTTCAATTCAGTTTATTTAACCAGTTAGTTAAATAATTAAATTAACATTTAAATAATTTAAAGAGCTCTACAAGTGTAAGGGATTCTTGCTAATTTTATTCAAAAGAAAAGATACAAAAGAATTATTTATTTTAAATTTTAATAAGAAAATAGTTAAGGGTAGAAGAGGAAGTTAAAAACAATTAATATTGTGCAAGACATTTAAATGAAAGAGAAAGTCACTTGCACTTAATGTTAAGAGTCTTAAATGTTAATGTTAAAGTGTATTTAATTTTCTGCACTTTAAGCGGAAATTGCTGGCTATATTTGTGTAAAATAAAATATATGCCGCGATACTGGATGGCGCTATATAATAATTCCACATAGAGTCATACACCTTTTAATCGTCGCGCTAGATATTGACTCAAACTCCTCACATCACATTCATCTCGTCATTAGTTAACTAATATTCAAATACTATATTTGCAACGTGTAAATACTCAAATTGTCGGATTGTCGGTTGCCAAGCAGGTGATTTTCTCCTTTTCCACAATTATCCAATTTATTTAACCTTAATTCCACTTTGCCGAAGGTCTCCGATTAAAGTTAAAGGCATGAGTTGAGAGACTTTGCCGAATCATCGTAAACTTAATCATTTAAATAATTCCATTCAATTTTCAACTTTATATCTTTTCAACTCCATTTAAATCCATTTATGGTAATAGAATTCAAATATTTTGAAATATTGTACCAGTGACATAATAGAGGTTTCGATGTAGAAGCCAAGAATTGTAAACATGTTTACTAATTACGTAAGACAATTATTCTTTAAAGTCAATATAAAAAGATACGTTTTGTATAGTGAGGATATTAGTCATTATCTCATTATAGCAAATATTTATATGGTTCTATAGCCGTATTAAAACAAATAGCTTAATCTATCTATCGGTCTATCCCTTATCGCGACCTTCGGTAATAACCACCGTCTCGGTAATATAATTGTTAATAGTTGACAGTTATGAGTTATTTGTAATTGGATATGACTAACTCAGCGATTATTTTATGTTCGTTCCATTATATAATAAATAATAGTTACATTGTTTTAACACATTGTTTAATTTTGTTTCAGATAGAGCTCTCTTGAACGGTTGTAAATAAATCTACCACCATTGAGAGATGACGGATAATTAAGAATTAAATAGAAGAAACTCTTGAATTCTTTTCCTGGTTGACTCATCATAAAAATCTGCTTCAGTCGGCATCGTTCTTCCCATTTCCTGTCCTCAATGTAAGATAAATTTCTTATCCATTTCCACCATAGAAATTCACAAAATATTGAGAGACTTTATAAAATAAGGAAGTTTAGTCACAAATTGGTAATTCTACCCATTTATGTTGGTTTGTCATTCATATATTATAAAATAATGTTATCGTTATCAGATTAGTTTTTGGTTTTGCATATTTTTACAATCGCGATAGTTCGTGTTGTATTTGTACTTGTAAAGTCTGTTCATTTTACTATATTATGAATATTGGTTAAGATCGAGAACAGAATGAGTTTTTCAAATCGGAATTTGGACTTTTTCGCCGATGACGACGATAAGTTGACATTTGTCGAAGATGATTTCGGAGCTTCTACAACTCCTTTCGATCCGGATTTCATCCGAAGTCAAATGTCACAATCTCAGAAAGTTGAACGTCAAGACTTGAGTCAATTTTCTCAACTTGATGAAGTCCGTGAACGCGAGGAGGATAATGATGATAATGATGAAGATGATAACAAGTCAACTTCAACATCATCAGTGGTAAGTCTTTTGTTTGATCATTAAATCTATCTGATTGTTATAAAATATTAATTATGACACAATGTCACCTGCTTAACTATTACTACATATAAATCTTTATTTTCTTATTTTATAATTAATTAATTTTTATAAACGATTGTGATTTTTTTCAGATCGCTGCACCTGACCCTGATTGTATATTTAATGAAAATGATCTTCCCACTGAGCACGACGAACAAGACTCCTTGGTTGGAGATTTAAGTCATGGGCTGATGGATGAACTTCGATTTGAAGATGATGAAGAAGAGGGAACAATTTTCAAAGTAACATTTTATAATTTAGTTTTAATGTTTAATTACGTTCGGAAATTGTGTTTGAAAGTTCATAGTCTATTCTTCACATTTATATTTCTGGTTTTATCATTTAATAGAAGGTATAATATTAATGATGATTTTATTTACCAATTATAGAAAGCTCCAGTACATGCTTGCCGGTATTGTGGAATTCACGATCCGGCCTTCGTTGTAATGTGCAACATTTGTAAAAAATGGTTTTGCAATGGTCGGGGAATTGCTGCTAGTGCTCACATTATCAATCATCTAGTCCGTTCTAAACATAAGGTTCGAAATAAATTACAATATTTAATTACATAAATTATATACATTCCAAATGTCTTTTTATAAATGATCTAATTAATATCGTTCGTTTGTATCGTTTTTAGGAAGTTTCACTCCATAAAGAAGGCCCACTCGGCGAAACAATTCTCGAATGTTATTCATGTGGAGTTAGAAACGTCTTTGTTCTTGGTTTCATTCCGGCTAAGAACGATTCTGTCGTCGTTCTCCTTTGTCGAACTCCTTGTTCTACACAAGCTTCTTTGAAGGATCTGAACTGGTAAATCATTATTTAATAAAATCCTATAATAAGAGTAAATATATATTAGATTAATATTTTTCTAATTTAACTAATTATAAAAAAGGTAAATTTATTTATGTAAATTCGAAAGTCGAATCAAAATCTTAATCTATCTAATTTTTAGGGATCATGAACAATGGAAACCTTTAATTCTCGATAGACAATTCATCAATTGGCTCGTGAAAGCTCCAAATGAAAGGGATCAACTCCGGACACGACACATCACAAATAACCAATTAAACAAAATCGAAGAACTGTGGAAGGAAAACAATGAAGCAACTTTTGCTGACTTAGAAAAGCCGGGAATTGATGAAGAGCCGCAACAAGTTCTTTTGCGTTATGAGGATGGCTACCAATATGACAGTGTCTTTGGGCCACTCATCAAGCTCGAGGCAGAATATGATAAGAGATTGAAGGAGTCACAAACTCATGAAAATGTCGAATTGAGATGGGACACTGGATTGAATAAAAGAACTACAGCTTATTTCACCCTTGCTCAATCTCCCGGTGACATTGATTTGAGGTAATTAAATTAAATACATTTAATAAATACCTTTAATTACAAATCTACAACCTTAAATCTTTTCGGGTTATTTTCAAAAATTCTTCATTTCAATTCTTCAATAATATTACAAATATCCAGATAAGATTACAATGGCATCATTTGAACTATAGATTTAACATGTTTAATTTTAATATTTAAAATTTTATAAATAATATTTAATGGCATTGATTTATTGACAGGTTGGTACAAGGAGACGAAATCAAATTGAAGTATTTGGGCGATCGACCAAAGATCTGGACAGGACTTGGACATGTCATAAAAGTACCGGACAATTATGGAGAAGAAATTGGAATTGAACTTAAACTTCGTTCAAGCAACGGAGTTCCACTTGACTGTACGAATCAATTTGCTGTGGAATTTGTTTGGAAAGCGACGTCTTTTGATCGAATGGCGGCGGCCCTTAACAAATTTGCTGTTGATGACCAAGCCGTTTCCAACTACATTTATCACAAGCTTCTTGGACATGAAGTGGAAGACAGTCTATTTAGAATCGTTTTGCCTAAGAATTTTTCTGGAAAGAATTTACCTGAACTTAACAGATCTCAGGTAATTAAAAAATTACTAATTTATAAATCATATCATTTAACTAAATAACTAACTTTTTTATAAATCATCAATCAAATCAATAAATTGAAAAAATAGATTTAGTAATTTAAGATAATTTTATTTACATTTAGTTTTAGTCATTTAGTTATTTAGTAAAACTAGGGTTATTTTTTAATTAAAATATTAATTATTATTTTTAGGCATTTGCTGTTAAATTTGCTCTTCAACGTCCATTGAGTTTAATCCAAGGACCACCAGGAACTGGAAAAACAGTGACGTCTGCATCAATTGTCTATCATTTAGTGAAATTGAAAAATACTCCCGTCCTCGTCTGTGCTCCATCAAACACTGCCGTTGATCAATTGACAGAGAAAATCCACGCCACTGAACTTAAAGTAGTCCGACTTTGTGCAAAGTCACGTGAGAGTCTCGAATCCAATATTTCATTCCTTTCACTTCATCATCAAATTCGAAAGTTGAGTGAGCAAAAATCGACCGAGTTGTACAAACTTCAACAATTGAAAGACGAAACTGGGGAATTGTCAGTTTCAGATGAAAAACGTTTCATTAATTTGAAGCGTAAAATGGAAAAGATGATTTTGGAAGATGCGGATGTCATTTGTTGTACTTGCGTTTCTGCCGGCGATCCGCGTCTTTCCCGAATTAAATTCAATACAGTTCTCATTGACGAAAGTATGCAGGCAACAGAACCAGAATGTATGGTTCCAGTAGTTCTTGGAGCAAGGCAAGTAATTCTTGTTGGAGATCATTGCCAACTTGGGCCAGTTGTTATGTGCAAAAAAGCTGCCAAGGCCGGATTATCCCAATCACTCTTTGAACGGCTGGTTGTTCTCGGCATTCGTCCATTCCGTTTAGAAGTTCAATATCGAATGCATCCTGATCTTTCCCGATTCCCTTCGAATTTCTTTTATGAAGGATCTTTGCAAAATGGAGTTGCTGCAAAAGAAAGGAATTTGCAAATTGATTTTCCATGGCAAGTCAAAGATCGCCCATTGCTTTTCTATGTGACTCAAGGTCAAGAGGAAATTTCAGCATCTGGGACTTCATATCTAAATCGAACCGAGGCATCGAATGTTGAGAAAATCGCAACTAAATTTTTGAAATCTGGATTGAAGCCTGAACAAATTGGAGTTATTACGCCATATGAAGGTCAAAGAGCTTATCTTGTAAATTTCATGCAAAGTCAAGGGACATTGAATACCAAATTGTATTTGGACATTGAAGTTGCAAGTGTTGATGCATTCCAAGGGAGAGAAAAAGACATCATTATTCTTTCATGTGTAAGGTCAAGTGAAACTAGCCAAGGGATTGGATTCCTCTCTGACCCACGACGTCTCAATGTTGCTTTGACCCGGGCCAAGTTTGGGTTGATTATTGTTGGAAATCCAAAGTTATTGGCCAAACATCAACTATGGAACCATTTGATTCAATATTGCAAAGACAGTCGTGTGTTGGTAGAAGGAGCTTTGAACAATTTGAAAGAATCTTCATTGACTTTTCCCAAACCGAAGAAAATGGTTAATACAAACAATCCAGGAGCTCATTTCATGTTGAATACAACATACGATGCGAGGGATGCGATGCCGATGCAAGGACCCGGAGGACATTATGGGCATGGACCGGCACATATGACCGGAATGCCTTCGTATTATAACAATCGATTGTTGAATGAACCAGAAGAATATTCAGATGAATTCATTGCCCGGATGAGTGACCCGCGATTTCAAAATAATCCAGTTCCATTTGGGATGTTTTTGAATATGGCTCACATCCCGCCGAGGTTTTTCAATCATCAACAACCGAATCCTCATCAGATGCATGGTGGTGGTGGAGGACGCGGACCGCCACCGCCACCGCACATGGGCCATGGAATGCCCCATGGAGGAGGAATGCAACAACAAAGACGTCATGATTTGAGAAATAATGCTGGACCGGGAATGCAAATGCATTCACAACAAAGTCAAATGCATTCACAACAGAGTCAAATTGATCACATGTTTCCTCCACTCCCACCGAATAAATTTTCACAGCCGCAATACAACCAAAGTCCGATAAACCGAGCTGGGAGATACAGCGGGGAAATGACAAGTCAACCGACGAATATGCTTTCACAGAATTTTGGAATGTCGCAGAATGATGCTTCTGGGCCTTCCCAGTCGTATAATAGTCAATCAATGACACAACCAATGGTAAATTAAAATTTGATTTTTAAAAAAATTACACTAACATTAAATTACAAAAGGATAGTTAATGTGTTTAATTTAAATTATTAATTTTATTAATGTAAGGTTAATTAATTGTTTAAATGGAATTAAATGTTTAAAAGGGATTAAATTTTTTAATATGGAAATGTTTTTGTTTTTAGTATGGTTATGGAGGAGGATTATCACAACCACAAATGATGTCCCAGAACGATTTTGGAGATGATTATGGTCTTGATCTTTAAAAGACAATTCAGAATAAAGAAAATATTGAAAATTGAGGATACGTGAAGTTGGTTAAAGGAAGAATTGGAAGGATGCGCTCGTTCTCTCAGGAGAATTGCAAGATTTCAAGTGTTAATGGAAGGCCCTTGTGGCTTTCACTCATCAAATGAAGATCCAAAGGAAGGCTTCGCAAACTCTATGCATATTCTGATGAAAACGAATATGCGAAAATGAACTTTTAACATCAATTTATTAGTTTTTATTATATAGCCAAAATAATTGTTTATCTAAATATATTTGGCTTATTTACAATTATTATTAATTGAATAAATATTAACCATAAAACGTCATTAATTTGTATTTTTATTACACACCTTACTATAGTCATTATTACAATTATTAATAGTTAACCGTATAAATACTAATAAATATTTGCACCCTTCCATCTGTATGAATATTTTCACAGTTTGCACCTGTTAGGTTTTTCGGGAATGTGACGTCTCATGTGACGGTTTAAATTCTTGTACCCACAATAATATTTGCACATATTGCACTTAAAAGGTTTTTCTCCTGTGTGAGTTACAATATGACGCTCTAGACTACTATTTGCCCCGAATGAAATTTTACATATATTGCATTTGTGTGGCTTTTCTCCCGTATGAGTTCTCATGTGATTGTACAGATTTACATACTGTCTGAATATATGTTTGCATATATTGCATTTGTATGGTTTTTCTCCGGTTGTTTTCTAATATGAGACTCTAAACTTCCCCAGAAGCTGCATGAATATTTGCATATGTTGCATTTGTAAGGTTTATCTCCAGTGTGAATACCCATGTGATACTTTAAACCTTCTTTATTAGAGTACGAAAGGAAACATAGTTGGCATTTGTAAGGTTTTTCTCTTGTGTGCTTTCTAATGTGTATATTTAAATAGGTTGATTGTTTGTTTGAATATTTGCACATTTTGCACTTATATGGTTTTTCTCTTGTATGAATTCTACAGTGATTCTCTAAGCCACTTCTATTTTTAATAACCTTTTTACAATATAAACAAATGATTTTCATTTCTATTTAATTGTATTTTAGAGATACATTTCTATCTCTTGTGTGTTTTCTCATGTAACAATCGATATTTCCTTTGATCATGTGAAGATAAATAAATTAGGCTCTTTTTGAGTTTTTTTTTCTATAATACATATTCTAACTCTATATCTAATATACTTTTTACAATAACAACAAATTATCTTTATCACAATTTAATTGAGATTTACCGTACATTTTTATTGAGATATTATTATTTTTGATATATTAAGCATAATATTTTGCAGTTGTGTGGTTTTTCTCTAATATGATTTAAAATGTGGTTGTCTAAATGAGCCTTATGTCTATATGAATATTTGCATAAAATACACACATAAGGTTTTTCGCCACTGTGTATTCTCATGTGACTCTTTCAAACTTACTTTCACTTTACATGAATATTTTACAACTGTATGGCTTTTCTCCCGTGTGAATTCTCATATGATTGGCCAAATGTCCATTCCTTTCGCATGAATATTTGCAAATTTTGCATTTGAAAGGTTTTTCATCGGTGTGTTTCTCTAAACGTCCCATTTTTCTTCAATTTTCCTATAAATTTATTTACAAATTCCAATATTTTTCAATTCAATTATAACAGTTTTACTTATTTTATGTTGTAAATTTTTCTTTATTAAATCACCTTTTTTCAATTTGGTAGAATAATTAAATGGAACTTTTAATTAAATGCCTTGCGATTTTATATTAACTTTTTTTATTCTTTACTCTTTACTCTGAATAAGACTGAAACAATTTTATTTCAGTCGCTATTAGGATTCAAATAGTCATTTGTGACATTTTTAATAAGTATATTAATAAGTATATTAACTACAAAAAAGGTAGTTGAGAAATATTTTTACTCTTTTTATTGATTTGTCGTTTATTATCGGCCCAAGAAGATTATCATATGGTCGCCTTATACCAAGAACTCCTTATCCAAATTTGACTAAATCTTAATAAATGGTAACCTTGGGTAAATTTC